>JANIJI010000005.1:1712500-1732500 GCA_024500535.1 Leptonema lineaticorne | reverse complement strand
ATAATCGGAGAGGGGCATTTTCGAGTTCGTTTTTGGAATTGCGATTCCTTAGTAGTCGATTCTATAATAAAATAATTCATAATTAAAAATTAAATTCATTTATGATCTTTTTTTTTAATAATGTAAGTACTAAATTGTGGGCAGCACTTCAAAAAAAAAACTGAAAGCGTGTTACAAGCTTGATAATCAAATATAAATAAAATTAAATTTACTGTAAAAAAATATTTCTTCTAAAAAAATATACTTTAATATCGTATTACTGTTATTACCAATAATAATAATCCACCATTGTATTATCGTATTGTCGCATTATTATTGGCAATTATATCATAAAAGTAATATAATTAATTGAGAGTAATCGGTCAATTATGTCATAAAGTTGTTAATTGATTTTTATATTGTCATCGAGAATAAACAAGAATGCAAAGTTTCAGCTCAATCAGACAGCGGAAAGAGCTCTAAAAATTAATTATAAAATTCCATCCGGACAAACACACAAGTGAAACTCATATAAAAGTGTGTAAAAGAATAAAATTTACTGTTAATTACTAATTTTATATATGTTATCAAAAATCGCACATCTTACACACGCACACATACACACCCATTTTTGTATATATATATATATATATATGTGTGTGTGTGTGTGTGTATATATATATATATATATATATGTATATATATATATATATATATATATATGTGTGTGTGTATATATATATATATATATATATATATGTATATATATATACATGCACCCATGCATGTATTATGTTCTGCGTTTTAATCAAAACTATAAACGATAAAAAATATAGAGAAGGGGAACAGGAAAATCAGGGAAGTAGGTAAACAGTAAAAAAGAGGAGGAGGGAGAAGGCTGTACGTGTGCATGCACACGCACAATATGCATTGAAAAGTCGATAATGGCGTTGGAAAATTGGACCTAAATTTTCTATAAATAGATAATTATAATATATTATAAAATTTTAATTTAATATTTGGCAAAAACAAATAACATTACGTATTACATAACACTCATTTATATGATTCCTAACTATATATGTACACAAAGCTGTCTAATTAAATGCACCTTGTTTACACACCTATTATAATTTACATTTAACTTTAAAATATATTGTTTTTGAAAGTTTGACATGTCAACATAGATATCTCACTAAACTAATTAAACTATTAAAAATAAATATTATATTTTAATTATTATATGATATAAATATACAATATTTATAAAAAAATAATGCATAAAATTGGGAGGATTCGAACTCGTGTCGTTTCGACAATTCACGTTATATGGGCATCAACGTCATCAATTCGATTATTCAAGCGTTACACACACATACACACACACACATATATATATATATTATTTATATTTACTTATAATATGTTATAAGTGTTTTAGTAATACGGTCAAATTAGATATTTTTGGAAGAATGTCGAGAGGGCAGAGTTATTTTACGGAAATGTATACTTGACAATGAGCTTAATAAATGCTGAAAAGTTGCACCCTGAAGAGAGGGAGCTTCCCTCCAAAATTTACGAAAAACCTCTCAAAATTTGACCGTTTTTTAGTTTTAAGGATTTTTCTCCAAAACAATAATTCGAATTGAAAAAATGTCAAGGAATAAATCATTCCTTATTAAATTCTACAGTTAAAATGTTCTATTCATAATTTGCGTAATTGTTATCAGTTTCTCGTAAATAGCGCTCGAAAATAGGCCTAAAACGGACCTCTCGACCAAAAATTCTTACCGACGATTATTTCAAAACGAATCAATTTAACAGGGGTGTCGAAGAGGAAAAAAGTTGTAGAGCATATCCTCTTCTATTATAATCAGTTATTACATTTCATATTAATTGTTTCAGTTTTCTTAAAATTACAATTTTCCCGAACTCGATCCGACGATTGTTTACGTCACTACGAAAATCAAATGCATTTTTCGGGAACAAAAAAAGCGAGAGTGTAAATTTTTTTTGTAAATATATAAAGAATTTTAAAACAAATAAGAATCCGAAAAGCAATATCCTCTTTAGAGGGAGCTTCCTCCCACATTTACCGAAAACCTCTCAATATTTGACTTTTCTTCAGTTTTTCTCTTATATCTCGAAAAGTATCGCTCGGACTAAAAAGATGTTTATAAAAAAAATATTCCTTTTAAAATTCTACATTAAAAATCTTCTATTCATAATTTACGTAATTGTGTTATTTTTTTCTAACGAAGCCCTCAAAGTAGGAGATGTCGCGTTAGCAAAAAAAGTGCTTTTGGAGTTTGCGATAAATATTTATATGCATAAATATTATATGTATATATAAATATAAAAAAAAATATATATATATTTATATATATATATATATATATATATTTATATATATATATATATATATATATATATATTTATATATATATATATATATATTTATATATATATATATATATATATATATATATATATATATATATATATATATATGTATAAATACCTCAATTCTAAATATAAAAAGATCATTTTAAGGAGTAATATGTTACCTGTGTTTTTTCTGGAGTTCGATTTAGAATCTCGTGACGGTTTAGGCATTTTTATGGAGAAAACGCACGACTTATTACAAAAAGCAACATGTATATGCAGAAGTATAGTAATGGGCGACAAATATTCTGATGTCCTTATTCTTTAAGGGCAGAACACACACTGATTAATAATAAGGCTGATTATTTGTTATAGAATTAAATAAAAATATCAAATTCTGTTTAATAAGCTATTATATTTTGTAATGTATAATAATATCGCGAAAATAAAAGATATGCTGAATAAGCGGTCTGCGTCTGTAATTCGTATGTACATTTTTACCATACAATACATGCAAGCATGTATGCATCGAATGCTAAAATGTTTAAAACTTCTTTACATATTTATTTATATTCATCCAGAAAACCCGATCGTCATAGTGATAAACATGAATATAGATCGTCATGTGGAAAAATACATTAAAATTATTTTTAAAGGGCTTTTCAAAATTTATTTAAATAAAGCAAATATTACAAATAATAGTAAAACAGGTGAATTCAATAGGACGAGAAATTATTAAATATTTAAACTTAATCTTATTAAATATTAAACTTAATCCTATTTTTGAAAAAAAAATCGATTTTCGATTTTGTCTAACAATATTCAGAAGTGTTTTCAAACAAAAATCGGCGCGCCGCGAGACGACGATAGAGAAACTCTAGATTAAGAAAATAAAAATGTCAGAAGTGACCAACTTAAATACGTTTCGAACAGCAAGGTGTGATTACAATATACATTTCGATTTATTAAAAATTAAAAATGATGATGAAATTCAGTATAATACTTTTATGACATATTTTCAAATACGATTATTACATGTAACTGAATAATAGGAATACTAATAGTAAATAATAAAAATGAAAACGATATAATTTAGTTTTAAATTTTAAATATATTTTTTTAATATTGAAAACAAATTACTCCCAGAAAAATGATATAAAATTCAGAAAACATCGATGCGCGTATTGGAGACGCAGCTTTAAAAGCCTGCGGGCCGTACATTTGGCGCCTCTGTTAAAAAACGTTTATAATTTTTTTTCTTGGCATTATGACAAACCAATCGAATTTGATTTTCTTTTCAGATTTATTCAAAGAAAAAAATACTTTTAAAGGTCCGAAGAATTGAAAATCCCACAAGAGTATATCATATTGCGAAACATATCACAATATGATCGCTTTACTTACGTAGTATTACGCAATTATACTGAAAAAAAAAATTAATAAATTTATTTTGTTTCCATTGAAATTCTGATTAAATATATTTTTTATTATTATTATACTACGGTCTAATTATATATTTTTGGAAGAATCTCGAGAGCTGAAAAGTTGCATCCTGTAAAGAGGGATATTCCCTCCGAAAATGACGAAAAACATCTAAAAAATGACCGTCTTTTAGTTTTTAGGATTGTTCTCCAAACCTATAATTCAGATTGAAAAAGTGTCGAGAAATAAATTATTCCTCTAAAAATTCTACATTAAAAATATTCTATTAATAATTTGTGTAATTGTTCTCAATTTCTCGTTAGAAGCGCCCGAACATAGATCGAAAACGTACCACTCGACCAAAATTTCTCGTCGCGCGTTTTTATCGACGATTATCTCCAAACATATCAATTTTACGGGGATATAGAAAGGGAGAAAATTTGTAGAGAATATCCTCTTCTTTTATATACGGTTACAAAATTTTAGAGTAATTGTTTAAGTTTTCTTCAAATTACAATGTTCGCGAAATCGATCCGACGATTTTATACATCCCTCCTGCAATCAAATGCATTTTACAGGAACCAAAACTGCAAGAGTGCTATTTTTTTGTGTATTTAAATAGAACATTTCATTGCAAATCAGAATAAGAAAAGCAATATCATCTCTGGCGGGAGCTGCTTCCCTAGATTACCGAAAACATCAGAATAATTGACTTTTCTTCAGTTTTTCGATTAAATCTCGAAATATTTTACTCGCATTGAAAAGAAATTCACGGAAGAAATATTCCTCTTAAAATTCGACATTAAAAAGGTTGTATTAATTTTTTTGCGTAAATGTTCTCAATTTCTCGTTAGAAGCCCCCGAACATATATCGAAAACGTACCACTCGACCAAAATTTCTCGTCGCGCGGTTTTACAGACGATTATCTCCAAACGGATCAATTTTACGGGGATATAGAAAAGGTGAAAATTTGTAGAGAATATCCTGTTCTTTTATATACGGTTACAAAATTTTAGAGTAATTGTTTAAGTTTTCTTCAAATTACAATGTTCGCGAAATCGATCCGACGATTTTATACATCCCTCCTGCAATCAAATGCATTTTTCTGGAACCAAAACTGCAAGAGTGCTATTTTTTTTGTGTATTTAAATAGAACATTTTATTGCAAATCAGAATAAGAAAAGCAATATCGTCTCTGGCGGGAGCTGCCTCCCTCGATTACCGAAAACATATGAATAATTGACTTTTCTACAGTTTTTCGATTAAATCTCGAAATATATTACTCGCATTGAAAAGAAATTCACGGAAGAAATATTCCTCTTAAAATTCGACATTAAAAAGGTTGTATTAATTTTTTGCGTAAATATTCTCAATTTCTCGTTAGAAGCGCCCGAACATATATCGAAAACGTACCAGTCGACCAAAATTTCTCGTCGCGCGGTTTACCGACGATTATCTCCAAACGGATCAATTTTACGGGGATATAGAAAGGGAGAAAATTTGTAGAGAATATCCTCTTCTTTTATATACGGTTACAAAATTTTAGAGTAATTGTTTAAGTTTTCTTCAAATTACAATGTTCGCGAAATCGATCCGACGATTTTATACATCCCTCCTGCAATCAAATGCATTTTTCTGGAACCAAAACTGCAAGAGTGCTATTTTTTTTGTGTATTTAAATAGAACATTTCATTGCAAATCAGAATAAGAAAAGCAATATCGTCTCTGGCGGGAGCTGCCTCCCTCGATTACCGAAAACATCAGCATTATTGACTTTTCTTCAGTTTTTCGATTAAATCTCGAAATATATTACTCGCATTGAAAAGAAACTCACGGAAGAAATATTCCTCTTAAAATTCTACATTAAAAAGGTTGTATTAATTTTTTGCGTAAATATTCTCAATTTCTCGTTAGAAGCGCCCGAACATATATCGAAAACGTACCAGTCGACCAAAATTTCTCGTCGCGTTGTTTACCGACGATTATCTCCAAACGGATCAATTTTACGGGGATATAGAAAGGGAGAAAATTTGTAGAGAATATCCTCTTCTTTTATATACGGTTACAAAATTTTAGAGTAATTGTTTAAGTTTTCTTCAAATTACAATGTTCGCGAAATCGATCCGACGATTTTATACATCCCTCCTGCAATCAAATGCATTTTTCTGGAACCAAAACTGCACGAGTGCTATTTTTTTTGTGTATTTAAATAGAACATTTCATTGCAAATCAGAATAAGAAAAGCAATATCGTCTCTGGCGGGAGCTGCCTCCCTCGATTAACGAAAACATATGAATAATTGACTTTTCTACAGTTTTTCGATTAAATCTCGAAATATATTACTCGCATTGAAAAGAAATTCACGGAAGAAATATTCCTCTTAAAATTCTACATTAAAAAGGTTGTATTAATTTTTTGCGTAAATATTCTCAATTTCTCGTTAGAAGCGCCCGAACATATATCGAAAACGTACCAGTCGACCAAAATTTCTCGTCGCGTTGTTTACCGACGATTATCTCCAAACGGATCAATTTTACGGGGATATAGAAAGGGAGAAAATTTGTAGAGAATATCCTCTTCTTTTATATACGGTTACAAAATTTTAGAGTAATTGTTTAAGTTTTCTTCAAATTACAATGTTCGCGAAATCGATCCGACGATTTTATACATCCCTCCTGCAATCAAATGCATTTTTCTGGAACCAAAACTGCACGAGTGCTATTTTTTTTGTGTATTTAAATAGAACATTTCATTGCAAATCAGAATAAGAAAAGCAATATCGTCTCTGGCGGGAGCTGCCTCCCTCGATTACCGAAAACCTCAGAATAATTGACTTTTCTTCAGTTTTTCGATTAAATCTCGAAAAGTATTGCTCGGACTAAAAAGATGTTTATAAAAAAAAATATTCCTTTTAAAATTCTACATTAAAAATCTTCTATTCATAATTTACGTAATTGTGTTATTTTTTTTCTAACGAAGCCCTCAAAGTAGGAGATGTCGCGTTAGCAAAGAAAGTGCTTTTGGAGTTTGCGATAAATATTTATATGCATAAATATTATATGTATATATATATATATATATAAATATATATATATATATATATATATATATATTTATATATATATATATATATATATATATTTATATATATATATATATATATATATTTATTTATATATATATATATATATATTTATATATATATATATATATATATATATATATACGTATATATATATATATATATATATATATATATATATATATATTTATATATATATGTGTATAAATACCTCAATTCTAAATATAAAAAGATCATTTTAAGGAGTAATATGTTACCTGTGTTTTTTCTGGAGTTCGATTTAGAATCTCGTGACGGTTTAGGCATTTTTATGGAGAAAACGCACGACTTATTACAAAAAGCAACATGTATATGCAGAAGTATAGTAATGGGCGACAAATATTCTGATGTCCTTATTCTTTAAGGGCAGAACACACACTGATTAATAATAAGGCTGATTATTTGTTATAGAATTAAATAAAAATATCAAATTCTGTTTAATAAGCTATTATATTTTGTAATGTATAATAATATCGCGAAAATAAAAGATATGCTGAATAAGCGGTCTGCGTCTGTAATTCGTATGTACATTTTTACCATACAATACATGCAAGCATGTATGCATCGAATGCTAAAATGTTTAAAACTTCTTTACATATTTATTTATATTCATCCAGAAAACCCGATCGTCATAGTGATAAACATGAATATAGATCGTCATGTGGAAAAATACATTAAAATTATTTTTAAAGTGCTTTTCAAAATTTATTTAAATAAAGCAAATATTACAAATAATAGTAAAACAGGTGAATTCAATAGGACGAGAAATTATTAAATATTTAAACTTAATCTTATTAAATATTAAACTTAATCCTATTTTTGAAAAAAAAATCGATTTTCGATTTTGTCTAGCAATATTCAGAAGTGTTTTCAAACAAAAATCGGCGCGCCGCGAGACGACGATAGAGAAACTCTAGATTAAGAAAATAAAAATGTCAGAAGTGACCAACTTAAATACGTTTCGGACAGCACGGTGTGATTACAATATACATTTCGATTTATTAAAAATTAAAAATGATGATGAAATTCAGTATAATACTTTTATGACATATTTTCAAATACGATTATTACATGTAACTGAATAATAGGAATACGAATAGTAAATAATAAAAATGAAAACGATATAATTTAGTTTTAAATTTTAAATATATTTTTTTAATATTGAAAACAAATTACTCCCAGAAAAATGATATAAAATTCAGAAAATATCGATGCGCGTATTGGAGACACAGATTTAAAGTCTGCGGGCCGTACATTTGGCGCCTCTGTTAAAAAACGTTTACAATTTTTTTTCTTGGCATTATGACAAACCAATCAAATTTGATTTTCTTTTCAGATTTATTCAAAGAAAAAAATACTTTTAAAGGTCCGAAGAATTGAAAATCCCACAAGAGTATATCATATTGCGAAACATATCACAATATGATCGCTTTACTTACGTAGTATTACGCAATTATACTGAAAAAAAAATTAATAAATTTATTTTGTTTCCATTGAAATTCTGATTAAATATATTTTTTATTATTATTATACTACGGTCTAATTATATATTTTTGGAAGAATCTCGAGAGCTGAAAAGTGGCATCCTGTAAAGAGGGATATTCCCTCCGAAAATGACGAAAAACATCTAAAAAATGACCGTCTTTTAGTTTTTAGGATTGTTCTCCAAACCTATAATTCAGATTGAAAAAGTGTCGAGAAATAAATTATTCCTCTAAAAATTCTACATTAAAAATGTTCTATTAATAATTTGTGTAATTGTTCTCAATTTCTCGTTAGAAGCGCCCGAACATAGATCGAAAACGTACCACTCGACCAAAATTTCTGGTCGCGCGGATTTACCGACGATTATCTTGAAAGGGATCAATTTTACGGGGATATTGAAAGGGGGAAAAGTTGTAGGGAATATTCTCTTCTTTTATATTCGGTTATAAAATTTTAGAGTAATTGTTTAAGTTTTCTTCAAATTACAATGTTCGCGAAATCGATCCGACGATTTTATACATCCCTCCTGCAATCAAATGCATTTTTCAGGAACCAAAAATGCAAGAGTGCGATTTTTTTTGTGTATAAATAGAACATTTCATTGCAAATCAGAATAAGAAAAGCAATATCGTCTTTGGCGGGAGCTGCCTCCCTGGATTACCGAAAACCTCAGAATAATTGACTTTTCTTCAGTTTTTCGCTTAAATCTCGAAAATTATTACTCGCATTGAAAAGAAATTCAGGGAAGAAATATTCCTCTAAAAATTCTACATTAAAAATGTTGCATTAATTATTTGCGTAATTCTTCTCAATTTCTCGTTAGAAGCGCCCGAATATAGGTCTAAAATGTACCACTCGACCAAAATTACAATTTTCCCCAAATCGATCTGACAATTTTTTACGTCACTCCGACAATCAAATACATTTTTCGGGAACAAAAAAAGCGAGAGTGTAATTTTTTTTTTCTAAATATACAAAGAATTTTAAAACAAATAAGAATCCGAAAAGAAATATCCTCTTTAGAGGGAGCTTTCTCACACATTTACCGAAACCTCTCGATATTTGACTTTTCTTCAGTTTTTCGCTTATATCTCAGAAATTATCACTCAGATTAAAGAGACATTTAAGGTAGAAATATTCCTCTTAAAATTCTTCATTAAAAATGTTCTATTCATAATTTGCAGAATTGCGTTATTTTTTTGTAACGAAGCCTTCAAAGTAGGAAATGTCGCGTTCGCAAAAGAGGTGCCTTTGGAGTTCGCTATAAATATTTCGAAATCTATCAATAATCGGCTATTTTTATTTCATACTGATTATAATAGAAGAGGATATTCTCTACAACTTTTTTCCTTTTCAATATCCCCGTAAAATTGATCCGTTTTGGTAAAATTGATCCGCGGGATGAGAATTTTTGGTTGAGAGGTCCATTTTATGCCTATTTTCGTGCGCTTTTTACAAAAAACCAATTAAAATTACGCATATAATGTATAGAACATTAATTGTAGAATTTAATGAGGAATAATTTATTCATGTGCATTTTTTCTATCCGAATTATAGTTTTGTAGAAAAATCGTACAAACTGAAAGACGGTCAAATTTTGAAAGATTATTCGTGAATTTCGGAGGAAAGTTCCTTTTCTTCAGGATGCAACGTTTAAATATTTATTAAACTAGTTGTATAGTGTACTTTTCCTTTAAAAAAACTCTTCCCTTTCGACATTCTTCCAATAATATCTAATTTGACCGTATTAATGTAAAATAAGGAGAAGCAGAATATTTAGTATATGTACAAGGTTTTTATAGATGTAAGACGACACCGACTTTAAAAGCCGCGTTCACACTACACATAAATTGTCTATGATAATAAATTTATTTATTATATCTTTATTATTAAATATACGAAATATATTTTATTTATTTATCGGTGGATCATTCACACGGACATTATGAGTTTAGTTTATCAAATATGGCACAATAATATAGTGTATGTACAAAAAAGTAAATAAATAATAACAATTTACAATTTACACAAACTAATAACCAAAATTATATTATTTGTAAAATATTCTAAAACTCGACTCCAAACAAAGTCCAGAGAGATCTTCACAATTTCTACACCAAAATATGGATAAGAGAAAATCCGCGATGTATAAACGATACATTTATTTTAATTTTTATTACTGTACATAATTACTTATCATTTGATTCTCGCGGAACGATTGTCGCACCGTCTATTATTTTTACATATATCCATTATCATCTCTTTAATATTCAAAACTATTGGAATGTGTAAATAATGATCAAATTGTGGTATAGTAGGAACACAGCTTTATTTATATGGATGGGCGAGACAATAGCGATCGTCAACTATCGATCCCAGACGATTAAATCCCCTCACCTAATATATGCATTTGCCGAGTCGCACAGCGTTTAGAAGACTACTTTCGTGACGCAAGCAGTGCCTCATGCGCAGTCAACGAGCTAAATTATGTATTTAATAGATTGATTGATTATTAATTTGGAAAAAAATATAAAAATATATACTCTAAAAGTCCATTTCAAAAAAAAAAAACTTAACACCCATCGAAAAATTTAAAAGTTAATGAGACAATAAAATGACTACGATTTTTTTAATATATATTTTATTGTTATCCAAAATATAAAACAAAAAATATTACAAATAAAATATGAATGATTTAAAATGTTTAGATTTTGAATTTGGTTAATATTAAAAAAATATTCATAGTAAATTTCATCAGTTTATTACATTGTCGAAATTGTATTGAAACCACTTTTTAAGTTTACGATATTGTGGCAGTTTAATGGAAGCTTAAACGTGTTGATTAGGTTCATCCTTAATATATTTTCTTGAAAATATCTAAAAAAGAATTAAAAATAAAATTTCACATAGAAATTGACAAAATATAGCATTTTTTTCAATTTGTACTATACCAGCTTTGTTTTCTATGAAGACAAAGCTGGTACAGTTGTGGTAGATCAATATGTTGTTATATCAACGAGTGCATCTTTGAAAGTGATGGATCTTTTGGAGATGAACGTGTCAACTTGTATAATGATAAACTACAGGGGTGATGATGCTGTGAGTGAGGAGTCTCAATGAAGACGGAGATACTGATTTGAATTCGAATGTTAGTGAAGTCTATAATTTCGTTTAAAAATCGATACCGTTGAAGGTGATCTCTGATGATGTCTGTCACCATGTTGATAAAAATCAACGGTCGGCATCGGTGAAGATGTCGGAGATGGAATGTCTTTCATCAATGAAGACAAATATTTATCGGGATATGCGCGTTTTGTGTTGAATGCTGTACTTGCAAATAATGCATAGGCTGCATCATACAGCAATCTCCAGAAGATGTTTAGAGCCATTTTTACTGCTGTAGGAGAGTTTAAACCCAACGCCTACAGTTACTTTCAAATTGACAAAAATCGTTGTGAAAAAGACAATAAACAAAAGACAAAATATATTCGATGCATATATTCAAAACAAATTATTTAAAAATAAAACGTACAAATGTCAATTGGATCACATACAATACAGAAAATATAAAAAAACTAAACCATACTTGAACCTTAAGTTTTCTAAGGTTTGGAGTTTCTGACTCACGCTTATCTATTATTATAAGTAATGATATTGTACTATATAGTTTTAGGTGACTTTAAACTGTAAATGTATTTGTATATTTATATTGTTTTTAACTGAGTTTTGATAACTATTAATTTATTTTTTATAGAAACACGTAATCAATTCATATTTAGCCATTAGTAACTGAAACATATGTATTTGTTGTAAAATTACATGAATAAAAATAATTAATAAGAGACCATTTTTAGTGTGATTTAATATGACTATTTATATTAAATTTATAATTAGTTTCTTACAATCATTTTTGAATTATTTCAAGCTTTCAATTAAAATATATATATATTGATGTGAAAAAATTTGGAAAACGCTGTCACAAAATGTCATTCTTAAATATTTCCATTACATAAATTTTTGTTAGAATTACGACTTATGAATTGTTTGCTAAAATTAAATGTTCAGTATACCTGATTTAGTTGATTTTGTATTTAGATTGTTATATAAAAGCAATAAATATCTCTTTCTCTTTTGTTGCGCGAAAATATCGCATATATCTATCTCGTTTTGTTTTGTTTATGAAAATATCGCATATAGCTATCTCGTTTTTCACTTTTGCTTTAAGAGCGAAAACGACGGCCATGACCGTGTGCTTCAGTTTAGGTTCATGCTCACGGCCAACAAATGTCGCTTTATTATATTGTTTTGTTTCTGGTTATTATCATGTTGGAACGGAAAACCGATCTGGACAACTTTCGATCTTTTAGGATGAGGAAGGAAGAGAAGGTGGTCCATTGCAAAAATATCAAAATAGGGTTGTCCAACATTGTTGTTTTATATATAATTAAAATAAAAATAATTGAAATAAATTTATGTATTATATATATATATATATATATATATATATATATATATATATATATATATATATATATATATATATATATATAATATCTTGTTGATATTATATATTATATCTATTTGTAAACGGATCGTACTTTTTCTGTTTAAATTTTCTAAAATATTGATAAATTACTATTCTCATTTAAAAGAAATTCCAATTTCAAATATTACTCAGGGCGTTGCTTTCGAAAAAAATATATATTGTTGAGATTTCACTTTTTCTATAATGATTAATTAATATTTGCGAATTGTTGACAATTTAGATTTGAAATGGTGTTACAGGTGACGCCCCTCAAAACTGAATTAATCTCAAAAATTCATTATACATTTTAAAGAAATCGCGTTCGCTTTCAATTAAATACACTTTTTCACGAGCTCGCTTTTTTTTAAATTCAGTTATTTACATTGTGGATCAATAAAATGAAGTCGGAATTTTTTTCATTTTGCCAAAACTCGAACATATATGTGTGAAAAAGTATACTTTCTTTTTTTTGCCTCCTATGTAATCAAATTAATGATGATAAAATTAATAATCAGAAGGAAAAATAACATCAGATTTGAAATATTTTTAGAGAAAAAAATTTGTTTATATATAATATAGATTTTTTAATATGAATCTAATATATCCTTTAATGTCTAGGCAATTTTTGTTAGATTATGAATAGTTTAAACATTTGAGTAAATATTAAGCAGATAAATATAACTATAATATACAAAATCTGTTTATAATTAAAGAATTTAAAATATAATAGAAAACATTTTTAAATTATTATTTGTAATTATATGTAGAATATGTAAATATAATGATATGGCATTACATTTATATTATTTTAACATTAATGAATATAAATGAAATATTCAACATAATTAATTTCAATAAAATCTTTACAGTTTTAATATAAAACAATTTGTTTTAATTAATAATACAAAGCAATAGAAAAGTTTGCCAAATGGAGAAAAAAAAATCGAACGGAATAATCATAAGAGTGTCATTGATCTCGCTGTTACTTTTATGTAACTTCATTTTGCACGTATGAGAAACCTTTTCCCTTATATCTAAATGAAAGACTCACTTCTAAACACAAAAAGAGAAAACGAGAGAATATCACGACGTTATTATTATAATAAATATCGATTTCGTGCATTGTAAAGGTCTTGGAATTTAAATTATGCGTTATGTCCATTTTTTTTCTCACTTACTATTTAAATAATATAATTTAATATGTAAGATTGACTCTCTAATGTATAATACTTGACTGATAAACATATTTAATACACATTATATATATATATATATATATATATATATATATATATATATATAATTATAAAACTAATGTTTAAATAAATATATCTTAAGTGAAAATGTATGTCAGAATATTCCAATAGAAATATTTTTTGCATTATTCTTCAGAAACATCAGTGTACATGTATATATTTTTTTTAGAAAACTGATGAAGCGGCACTTCAGACGTAGAATGCATTCGAACATATTCGATTATATCATCTTATGAAGTGTTTCCTGGTCGTTTTCTCCGATTAAACCAACCAGCCTGTGATGCGAGCGTGTTATCGTGGCATTCGTAACATGACAACATTTCACCGGACGCAAGTCAGCGGTACATACACATTAAAAATGAAAAAAAAAAAAGGAAGTGTACGTATTATATTATATATGAATACGAAAACATATTTCAATCAGAGTGAAAGGTGCACAATTTCGGTTAACCGTTCTTTTTTTTTTGTTGTTGTTGGCCGGCCGTCGTTGTTCTCTCTTACTCTGTCGGTCATTCTCACTTTTTATTCGTTCATCTGGTGAGAGATTATTATTAAGGCGGTGGTACGACGTTCGCTATTCGAAGTCATTGCCATTAACGTGAACCAGAAGTTGAATCACGAGCGGTTCGGAACTCAGAGGATGTCGAAGAATCAAGTTCACTTTCGTCGGACGACGTTGGACGGACCCGGTGAAGCTTTTCACCACATAAGCGCTTTTACAAATTATTTATTATGCGAGTGCTCGTCTTATCGTTATTTTATTCAAAATATTTTATTTTTTATATGATAATATAAAATATTTTATTTTTATATGAAGTGGTGTTCGCTAATGATTTTTTATTATATACAAGTGGACCCTTGTGTGAATCTGCACACAGGTTCACTTGTATATATATACTATATATATATATATATATATATATATATTTAGTTTATTACAAATATTATTTAATTCAGTATATAAAATAACACAATAATGTTCAAATGTAACATAAATTAACCACTCATCTAAAGACTATGCTATTATGTACATTATAATGTTTTATACTTATTTGTAAATATTAATTTAAATTAATTGAATGTTATCAATTAAAGTGAAAGGTTTCAAGGTGTATTTATATGAATTGAATAGCTTCAGTAAAAATAAATATATGTTTTATAATGTGTTAGTTTTTGTTGTGCTGTAATATATAAGATTTTTAAATATGTAACTATAGTTTAGTGAATTATATAAAAATAAAATTTCTTTATAAAAATAATTGTTTGAAAGTATATTTATATCAATTTTAAAAATTTCATTCATAAAATATTTAAAAATAAAACAATTATTTATCTTGATATAATACAAAATGAGAAACAAATTTATTTTAATTATTTAATGTAATACTAAATTAAATTTATAATGATAATAATAAATAAATATATTGTGAAAAATAATATACAATGTTTTAGAATATAAATAATAACATTTAAAGTAATTTATTGATATGATAAATGAGAAATAGCTTAAAATACAATTAATTGATTATGAAATAGTTCTCATTAATCAAATGTTTACCGGTATTAAATACACGATACACGAATTTCACGCTCAACTTCACATGTATTTCAATACAAAACACAACATAAATTAGTTGAATTTGCAATTAGAGATTTCTATACAATTTTATTATTTATGTTTCATGTTAGAAAGAGTAAATTTCCAACATTTGACTTTGACTTTTATAACTTGTATATTCATCGTCAGGTTATTGTTACTTCCGACTTGGCTGTGCATTTTATTCAGTCAACGTTTATTGTAATATATATATATATATATATATATATATATATATATATATATATATATATATATATAAATATATATTATTATCGTTATTATTAAATTATCCAAGGAATATTACTGCTTTGCTTAGAAAATACCATATATGCGTATGATAGTGACATATAATTATATAATATAATATTATAGTATACAGTACTTTTTTATATACATGTCTTACAATTTCATATTTTTATTTTCGTATTTTATTGAGATTCTCTATTAATCTATTCTAAATATATATTATATATTCTTTATTTTTGGTTTTCTAAATTAGATAAAGAATACATAAAATATATTTGAAGAGATAATTTTTATATTATTAGAATCTAAATTATAAAAAATATTGTAGGGGATATTCAGTTTATCATAATAACACTTTACAAGATGATAAATCATTTAGATAATAAATGGTGATAAATAATATCTGAATATGAAGAAACTGTTATGAAAAAGTTCATACTGATGCTTAGTGCATGTAATTATCAAGTAAACATTCATTATTTTAATATCGAGCTTCATAAGAACAACTTTCTTATTATAATAACGCGATCGTTTCTTGATTATTTCAATTTACGTTACAGAGCAATGGAATTTTGGCTCTTTTTGACATTTTATCGAATTACAATAGTGTGATTTTCATATTTATAATATATTTTATATTCTCACGTATGCGACTGCATTCACCTTTCAACTTTTTCTAAAAAAAAAATAATTATCAATAATTATATTGAGAGTAATAACTGCAACATTTGAAAACAACCGCTCAGTGATATTAAACTGCATTTGGATTTGTTTGATTTAAGAAAATAAATTGATATTTTAATATTAGTCGAATATTTTTAAATGAGTAATTTTTCCCTTACATACCAGAAAATTTATTTATTATAGTATTACATATTAGTTTAATTTATAAAATTTTAACTTAATAACATCAGATAATTGTTATTATATATAGTATATATATATATATATATATATATATATATATATATATATATATATATATATATATATATATATATATATGAATGTAATACCAACTTTAAATAAAATAATGACTGCATTTCTTGGGTTTATATCATCTGAATCATTGCAAATATGTGTTTGTGGGAACATAGCAATTTTGTATTAAGTATCAAATGGAAAATGACTATCAAACTCTGTCGAGGATGAGCTCTATTATGAAAGCGTTTTCTCACCATCGTTTCTTTCTTCTTTTTTTTCTGTTTCATCTTTTATTTCATTTTTTTTTTGTTTCTGCTAGGCGGTCCATCTTTCTTTTTAATACAATATAAAAGTCCAGTAAAACCGGAAGAAAACTCGCTTCGACAATATAATGCTTATATGTAACTAGGTAAATGGACGATGTATGAATAAAAAAAAAGTGAAACACCCACCGTAAATATTATTTAATGAGACAATGGAAAAGAATACATTATTTTAAAATATTTTATTATTATATAAAATATTATTATAAAGTTAATATTAATTATTTAAGATTATTATAAGACATATATATATTTATATATATATATATATATATATATATATATATATATATATATATATATATATAATAAAGTAAAATATGTATGATTTGTTTATTTTTGTTTATAAATGTTAAATTGTAATGTGAAACAATTAATTTTCATATCTAAAATATTTAGTTGTTTGGAAAAAAAACATATTAAAATACATAGTTATGTCAAAATGCAGATTAATGTTTAAAAAATTAAAAATCAATAAACAATTATAAAATATATTATTGAAGATTATTATATAATACATATCAAACTGCTAAAAATAGAATATAAATTATAATGAGGAAAATTTCTCTTTAAGATTAGTAATCAGCAATTGCAATATTACTTAAAATATAAAAAAATAGAAAAAAAACTGTTATTATCGTTATTCATGAGAGAATCCATTAAATAATTTTAAGTTATGAAAAAAAAAGAAACACAAAATAACGAGGATGATTTTCTTTCTCTACAAATTATTTGGAAATAATCGCTCTAATTGATTAAACCAAATCAGATTGCATCAGTGAATGCACTTTATGCACGAAGTGAACGTCATTTTTATGGAATGTTAACAATTAAAAATAATGTTAATTTATTATGTGTGCGATATTTATTTTTATTACATGTGTATATATATATATATATATATATATATATATATATATTTTTTTTTTTTTTTTTTTAACGCTGTTAAATATGAGCATTTTATGGTCAAATTTATATTCTTATATAAAACCACTATATACAGATAATATTCGTTAGATAAAAGAATAAAATAATATATATTATCGTTTCATGCTTTATAAATTTATTTTCAGAGAAAAATTGAATACCAAATATTTTTTTAACATTTCACTATAGTAATATTTTTTTTTTTTGAAAATTACAGTGTATAATTAATATTGTAAAATGATAATTATAAATGAGAACTATTTATTAAAAATATTATAAAATATATAATAGTTTATTTGATATTAAAAAAAGTTTATTATGATAAATTTTGATATCATCCAGTGTTTATATTTTTTTTTAATTTATATTTAAATTAAATATATGAAAAATTATAGAATTTTCATGCATTCATTTTTTCTTTTACTGTTGAAATTTTAACGGACTTCGACCTTTTATTTTAAATAGATTTAAAAAAAAAACAGAATAGTGTAAGACAATAGAACGAGTGATAGAAAAATCGCACAAAGCCCAACTTTTACCATTATAACATTATGTAATTTTAAAAATATATTTAGAACATGAAATATCAGAAGAATTTCTTACATTATAATAGGACGAAGAAGACTGAGTAGAACAATTCTAACAATTATCTGAAATTTTATTCAGAATGGATGTCAGTGAATAATGACAGATGCTATCATTAAAGTCCATTTGTGATTTTTTTTTATTAAGAACAAAGAAATTCCCTGACAAAAAATTTACAGATATAAAATTTTGCAACAAAAATGTTACATTTTGGACATATTGTAACAAAATTAAAAACGCATCATAGTTTAAATGTTATAATATACTTTGTTTAAAAGATTTTTCATAATATATTATGATATAATCGATTAGAATAATATTATATATAAATGGTCGCGTGTTTATAATGATACGTTGATTAAATACAACATAAAGAAAACTGTTACCATAAATTATGATATAATATATAACACAATTATTATCACTATCATATCTGACATGATAATATAGAGTAAATTTGTATCAACTTCAAGAATCTTTTCCGCATATTCCATAATAGGCTTCTTCAATTGGAAACTTCAAGATATTTATATATATATATATATATATATATATATATATATATATATATATATATATATATATATATGTATATACTGTCTTTTTCCGAAAATAAGACACTGTCTTACTTTGTTTTTTTTGTCCAAAATAAGAAATATGGCAAAAATAAAAGTATATTTCTATATTTTTATTTAATATTTATTTATTTTATTTACACAGAATACAGAAATTTAAATTTATTCAATTATAGTCATGTCATCTTCTGGAACATCGTTATAAATCATCAAATTGTGATTTCTGTTCTGATTTTCTTATAAATCCATTTCCCGTTGAATCATTGATCCAAATCTTTCATGTCTCGCAATATATCTATCGTTAAATGAATACTTCTTATCTAAGTAGCCTGTTCGCAGTGCATAAGAAACACAATCAATTTTATCCCATGAATTTTTCAACCAATTCACAACTTCTTGTAAGCCCGGTTTTACAAAATTACCTTGATGATTTCTCTTCATCCTGTTATTAATATATTCATTGATTTCAATCCGCAAATGATCCTTGAATGGCTTGTATGCTGGAAGAGGTAAACAATGAATATCTCAGAATATTTTGTTGCAAACATTTCTCTGAAACACGA
This sequence comes from Leptonema lineaticorne, assembly GCA_024500535.1. NCBI lineage: Eukaryota > Metazoa > Arthropoda > Insecta > Trichoptera > Hydropsychidae > Leptonema > Leptonema lineaticorne. The sequence continues at coordinate 1,712,583 of JANIJI010000005.1, read as the reverse complement.
GTATTAGGGCAGCTAAACATACTTAATAAATCAACAGCATTTTTTAACGAATTTTTCTAATTATTTTAACTAGGGCTTAATTT
>JANIJI010000005.1:1637500-1707500 GCA_024500535.1 Leptonema lineaticorne | reverse complement strand
AGAACAAAAAATAATAATAAAATTACTATAACAATATATAAAAAAAAAATGTATCATAATTATTTTTGTATAACAATAAGAGGAAAAGACGCAACTTGTTCGAGTATATATATATATATATATATATATATATATATATATATATATATATTTATTTATAAAAAAAAATAATAAGCGTGAATGAGAGAAGATGAAAAAATAAAAATAAAAAAAAATGTAAAAAGAATAACAATTCTTTTTTCGCATTCGTTTTCATTTTTCCGTAATGGCGACTCGGTTCGCTTTCTTTTTTTCCGTTCGATTTTTCAAAGATTTTCCCAGCCGATAATCGAATCGCTACGTGTAATCTTCGACGCGAACACGGGCGTCGTTATTATTATGTAAATAAAGTGAAAAAATTTATAATAAAATCGACAAAAATAAAAAATAAATAAATATCGACAATAATAACTAAGCGATATGTAATGTAATGGTGTCGAACGAACGAATACCACTAAAAATAAATATTATATTCACTCATATAACATATTTATCGATATTAAACACGTCTTATTATTATTAAATTAATATTGAAAAATTATGTCATATTAATTGATATAATTTACGATTATTTATATATGTAAATAATCCGGATGTTTTGTGGTTTCTGAGTGAATATCGAAAATTTGGGTTCCCAATTTGAATGCAAACTAGTCGCGTTTTCTTTGTTCGGTTCTAATCAAATTTCATGATATTATTTATACAAATGTGCGTTTCACAGGAAATGAGTGAATGTGCACGTGACTTTGCAATAACTTTTTCGTCGCCTCTCGTTCGTGCATACGAAATCATTCATTTGGATGCGTTTCAATATGACTCATTGTCGTCTGGCGATAATTAACGTGTTGTATAATACAATAATTATTGTAAATTTTAATTGAGATTACGATACTTTATAATAATAATATTATTATTATTAAAATAAAGAATCACATCTCCATATAAAAAAAAATATTAAATGTAGGTTTTTCTTATTATTTAGATCGTCTAGTAAAGAATTCTATTTTAGGATCGAAGTAAATAAAATCATTATTTATAAAATATTTTTTTCACTAAAAAAATAATAATAGACAAATTATGGTTCAATATTATAGAATATAAAAAATAATAATTCCTGTCTCAAAGTACGAGGTCGAGTCGTCAGCTTTACGTTTTATAATTTTCAAACACGCAATTTATATACAAGAACGGTTTATTTTGAATGTGACCTAAATTTATTTTCTTTCTATTGCGTATTCATTTCTAAGGAATCATTTATATTATAAAATCATTAAAAAAATGGAAACATTTTTTTAATATAATATAATATTTAATAATTTATATAAAAAAATAGTCATATCTATAATAAAAGTATGTATTTTTTTATATCATAAGTGACAAGTTTTGCTTTCTCCAATATTATATATTAAAAAATAACATAACAAAATAATAAAAAAAGTAATTTATAAATAAGATGTTTAATTATGATAACGAACGCGTTAATTACGATAGTATAAAATTAAGCAATATTCATTATTTAAATATATTTAACATTTTATCTTTTTTTATTTCATACATAAATATTCGTCAAGAAAAAAAATCGTTAAACGCAAACGGAAATATTAAATATTTACCATCAGTATTATTTAAAATAAGGCAAATTCTCATTAATTATTTTTTTTTTTTGATTAATATATTAAAAATTTAGATTATTCAAGTGAAAGAATAAAAAAAATGTCAACGCCGTTCACTAGAAAAAGCAATCGTAAAAATTACATTCAATTAATTCTGTATAAATTATCTTAAAATATAATAATATTTCACATTTGCGATGCCAATCATTATTATTATTTTTTTTTATATATAAAAAGAATTAGGTAATCGATGCGCACAATTAATTTTTATAATTTACACTGACATTATAATCTTGTTTCGGTTTTGTTTTAACGCAGTCTACATGCTAAACGACTATCTAAAATATTCATTTTTCTATTCGCGTAAATTAATGTCGTTAAAGCTCTTTTGAATCTAAGTTGCTTGTTAAAGATTTTCAGACTCGAGTCATTATTTTTAATGTCTGAAAATTTATTCGACAAGAATAATTCTGATTTTTATGATATATATATATATATATATATATATATATATATATATATAATTTGATTATTTTTCTTAGTAAAACGGAATTTATTTTATGATTGATATCGTATTAAAAAAAAAATAACAACAGAAAGTTTCCGTTAACTGAGAAGAAATTTTTTAAAAGACAATATATAATATTTTCTCAGAATGCAATTTATAAGAAAGTTATTCATAAATAAAGATGTTAAAATACTTTTCGAACGTCAACTTTAATAAAGTGTTATAAATAAATTAAAAATTCATAACCTTTTATTCGCCGAAAGGACATATTTTAAAATTGAGTTTTTACATTCAATTTCGTACTATTTTTTAAATCTTTGATTTATCGTAAATATATTTCATTGTTGATTAAAATATTTTTATAATTTATTCGATATACCTCACATATATGAAAAATTACAAATTTTAACATTGATTCGTTTAAATTTAGATAAATAAAAATATTTAATATATACATGCAAAATGCTCGCTTTCATCAAAATAATAATAATAATATAATAAACGATTGTATTATGCGTGCAAAAAAAGAAAAACGGTAATTAAAAATTATTTGCATATTCATACGGAATTATTCGTCAATTTTACTGTCGATATTTTTATTTATTATTTTTGCCAATCATTCCGGTCACTTTTTTGACTATCGCTAGCATTAATATATTGATTTACTACTTAATTTCGGAGTTTTTTTTTTCACTATTAATTAGTTTCAACATACGTATTGTGTTTTATCTGACACAAAAATTAAATAAAATTATATAAAGTAAAATAATCGATAAAATTTTATTTCACATTTCTCCTGTTTGTTGAAGACTTTCGTTTTTTTTTAAACGAGTGTTTGCATTCGTTTTGTTATAAAATTTTTATGGCGAACGAACAGTTTTGCTCGAAATTTTTATTGCAAATAAAAAATACAATTTACATAATTCTTATTAATTAAAAAAAACGATATACATATTTTATTTTATTATCAATAATTTTATATGAAGCTAATCCTACTTATAATTCATATTAAAATCATAAAATAATATAGTAATTGAATGGAACAAAACAATTTGCTAAAAATAATGAACAAAAATTCTTTAGAAATAACATTGTAATCAAAAAGTAGGGTGAATTTATTTATAAAATGTAAATTCTTTATTTATTCTTGCAAATTAATATCATTCCCTTCAAAGTAAATCCCGTCCAATAAAACGCACTTTTGCCAACGATTTTTCCAGTCCTATAGCTTTCAAGACCTTCTTTGAAGCCATTTGAGTATGCTGAATAGTCAAAAGTCGCGCGGAGCCAAATAGGGCGAATACGGCGGTTGCGAAACGATATGAGTCGAGTTTTTGTCAAAAAAAATCGCTAAGAACCAATGAATAAACGAAGATAATTAAACCATTTGACAAACAGACGTTTGGCAAATGTTATAGACAGTCCTATACCAACCTAGGAAAAAAATTTACAATTTATCCGGCTTTTTTAATACCCGAGTGTTTTAAATGACAATTTCACATTACTTTATGATTACATTAGTATATCATATATTGTCATTCTATTTTCACAAATGAATTATTTTTTTTATATTGAATTATTAAAATTACAATACACATTGTTAAAAAATAAATAAAAAATATTTTAATTATTAGAAAAAAATATATGTCTTTCAATTGATATTTTGAATAATTTTTCTGACATATTTCATAACAAAATATCAAGCTATATATTACACACACACACACACTATGTACCATTAAATCGCAGTAAAATTTCAATTACATATTTTACACATACACATATATTATTTTATACATAATGTATTAATCGGTAAACGAGAACACTTTCGATTACCGATTAAACCGGGAATCGAATCCGGAACATTTTGTCGTGTCGCTCGCAAAACGTTGACCATTTCGAAAACGTTCGCATATATATATATATATATATATATATATATATATATATATATATATATATATATATATATATATATATATACATAGTATATACTAATGTGCAATTTTATCGGACGTATTTTTTTTTTCACCAAGCAATAATTTATGAATATCATTATAGAGAAATCTGGTTCTTTTTTTAACGACCGCACATACAAATATATATATATATATATATATATATATATATATATATATATATATATATGTACATAATAATATAATAATACATGTAGAGCGATTAAAACGCAAAGGGTGCATCAACGCGAAATTTATTTTGATGATAATGAAATGTCGTCATTCCAGTTTTTCGATATACATAAAGATATAAATGAATTTCACTAAATTTTGATAATTATCATATATCATATATTTAAAATGAAAAAATTCTATTACATAAAATATACGTATAATTTGATATAATCGTTAGTTTTTTTTAATTGTAACCATGTGTCAAATTCTTCAGAAATAAATAGAATATGAAAAGATTGAGTGTAGATTTATAATTATTAGTGAATCGATCATGTACAAAAATATTATGTAATTATATCGTTATTTTTTATATTAATTTCAAGATTACAAAGTTGTCATGTAAAAATATAATATTTTGAAAAATAGTTATGGCTCTAGTAAAAAACATTTTTTTTATTTGTATATTAATTTTAATGTTTTATAATCCTGGATATATTTAAAATGATTTTTTTTTATATCCAGTTGTATTAAATCAAAGACTCAATGGTGATCATATGTTTCAATATTATTTCGACCTTTTTTGGAGATCACAATAGAATAATATAAAATTAATAGATCATGTAAATTTGTAAAGAAGATTATAGCCAATTTTTGTTAAATATTAAAAAGTTTCTTAATATTTTTAAGGATCTGTAGTTTTAATTTTTGATGAAAATCTACCAAGACAAAATAATTTAAAAACCTTAAACGAAAAAACTAGAGTAACACTTTAAAACAAGCTAATTATTTATTCCATTTCAATATATTTAGTATTTACACTAAATAATATATGGTATATCAAGTAATAGGAATTTGGGTATTCATACAAATTTTAAATTGATTATATTATATTTAATATTATTTTTCGTTACAATTATCTATTTAATCTATAATATTATATTTGTAGAAATAAAATGAATAATTTTTAATCTTTATAAATATAATATTCATATCATATTTATTAAAAAAAAAATATTTTAAAACTTTCTAAATTGTATATTATTCATTGTTTTTCGTTCAGAGAAAAAACAATAATTTTCAAATATTTTTTTAAATTCTAAATTCTGTTTATTTCTCTGTATATATATATATATATATATATATATATATATATATATATATATATATATATATATATATATATATATATATAAACGAATTACAGTAATAATCATACGGTAGAAAACGACAATTTTGCTGATGCATCACGAAGAAAAGCCGTGTGACCGTCGACGAAGAGAAGGTTGATCAGGTCACGGTCTTCAACGGAGTCCAGAAATTCAGAAATGTCCCCCACTATAGTCGTTCGGCGGAGATTTTCGCGGGGGTTTCGCCAGTTGGTATATAGACGGGTGCTGGTCTTCGACGATCATCACATCGGCTCTCATTCACCGCACAGACAGACAATCAGACTACTTAGTCTTTGGAAGCTTTCAGAAACATGGCTTCCGTATTGGCTGTGAGTACAATATATTTAAAAAAATATATATAAATATATATAATATGAAGTATTTCTCAAAAGCTTCTGACACCTCTTCATATATATATATATATATATATATATATATATATATATATATATATATATATATATATATATATATATATATGTTCGATTAATTATCAATGTGACAGCATTTTTATAGTATATATATATATATATATATATATATATATATATATATATATATATATATATATATATAAATTTATGCTATTCTATTGTATATTAAAAAAATTTAAATGCGCGCTTTTTTTATTATGTTAATATTAATAAAATTTATAAATATGAATATCATAATACAAAATATAAATTTTTATAGTAAATCTTTTTAGTGTAGTATGGTTTTTGAATTGAAATTTTTGATACAATTAAATATTTTAATTAAAATAAATTAAAGATTTGAAGTAAAATCTTTATCTATTAAGTTCATTATAGTATATTTTTGGATGTTGAATAATTTGTTTTTTTTATAATTAAATTAAATTAGAAAGATTATTATAAAATTTAATTTGAAATGTATATTAGAACATATATTTGTAATAAAAAAAAATCAAATCTAATACATTAATGAAAATACACAATTAGTAGTTTAGATTAAAATTTGAAAGTTAAAATGAAACAATTACATATTTAAATATGAAAATATAATATATAATTTATTTTTTTTATCAATATATAAAATTGTATATTAAATCTTAGAATTAAAAATTAAATTGATAATAAAAAGTTAAATTTGAAATAAACAAATTTCACTGTATGGTGTCTATGAAATAAGGCAGCGAATTTTAATGTAATTAGCAGCGATTTATCAGATTATTTTGTTTCGATGAAGAATATTGGAAAAGAGAAAGAAAATATTTTTATAGAGATAGAAAGAGAGATAGATATATACTATAAATTGGAGTACTTGATTGATTTATTGTTTTCAGTTGATGTGCACTCTGTTGGCAGCTTTTGCCGTGAGCGATGCAACGTTTGGACATGAACAGTTAGTATCAACTTTTTCTTGATTTCTTTTATATAATGATCATGTTTTTGTTGTTTGTCATTGTTGTGGCGCGTTCGCTGTTTGAATTTAATTGTCCGCGAAAAATATAGCTTGTATCGCCTGCAACACAATTGGCTAAATTTGCGACGAATAAAATGTATATACGTATGTATGTATAATATAAGATATACTTGAGTACATCTCAAATTACCATTTTCACTTTTTTATTGTCGTAGCGTACACATTCGGGTGCACATTCCGGAAGAACATTACGAACATCATCACAAAGAAGTTGTAGTGCAAGATCATGGCGGACACGGTGGAGGCGGAGGCGGAGGACATGATGATCACGGCCATGGAGGCGGCGGCGGCGGCGGCGGTGGTTCTTTTATAGAGCATTTGCACGGTGGATTTATTGAGTCGTTGCACGGAGGAGGCGGTGGATTCGGCGGAGGATTCGGCGGCGGACACGGAGGTGGATTCGGAGGAGGACATGGAGGTGGTTTTGGAGGCGGACATGGAGGAGGATTCGGAGGTGGATACGGAGGCGGACACGGTGGAGGATTAGGAGGTGGATTCGGAGGTGGACATGATATTGGAGGCGGTCATGATATTGGAGGTGGTCACGGAGGCGGACATGATATCGGGGGTGGATATGGAGGCGGATTCGGAGGTGGACATGGGGGTGGATTTGGAGGTGGACACGGAGGGGGCTTAGGAGGTGGCTACGGGGGTGGTCATGATATCGGAGGAGGACATGATATAGGAGGTGGACACGATATTGGTGGTGGATACGGAGGTGGCCATGATATCGGAGGAGGGTATGGAGGTGGATTCGGCGGTGGCCACGGAGGCGGTTTTGGTGGCGGACACGGAGGTGGACTCGGCGGTGGACACGGAGGAGGACTTGGAGGTGGATACGGAGGTGGACACGGAGGCGGATTTAGTTCTGGAGGGCATGACGATTTCTCATCGAGTGGATACGACAGTTATAGTGGTGGCGGTGGACACGGAGGCGGATTCAGTTCCGGTGGAAGTCACGGTGGTGGATTCAGCTCCGGCGGAGGACACGGAGGTGGATTCAGTTCAGGCGGAGGACATGGTGGCGGATTCAGTTCCAGCGGAGGCGGATATAGCTCCGGTGGAGGACACGATTCGTATAGCGGACACGATTCTTACAGCGCTGGCGGTTACGGTGGCGGCGGAGATTATCATCACAAAAAGAAATAATTTTAAATTAAACTTAGCTATCTTCTAATTATGCCAATGATGTGCCTCACTTTTTATCGCTAAAATTATTCCTTGCAAAGTATTATATTAATACATAATGTCGTTCGCTATTGTTACCTGTCGCGATCAAACTTCTTATTGCAACAATCGAAGAGATTAGCAATCCTTTATTATATTGCCTTGTACATATTGTTGTTGTATATATTGTTTTGTTATCATTTTTTTTTATTGTTTTGTATGTTTTTAATACATATTATAAAAAAATAAATTTGTTTTATTTTCTAAAACACCTCAAATATTATATCATAATTACCAACAAATTTACCAAATTTCTATAATACTATAACATTGGTGACATGACAATCTAATATTAGTTTATGTTCTTTTTTCGAGTCACCAGCTCTGCGCTCACTATTTAGAAATATAATACCTTTCTAAATGTTATAGTGCTTTTTGTTGAGTTATGGATTAATAAAAAGATTGACATTTTATACTAATTCGATGATTGCGGAGAAAGGAAGCAAATTAATCACACTGAAAGTATGATTAATAAAGGTGATGTCTTCTAATGTGGTAATTTATTATATCGCCTTATATTCTCGATCACTTTCTACATTATATATAAATATATATATTATTATAACATTTTATTATTTCTACAAATTCCGTCGTATAGGTTGTTTTTAATTTAGTGACTAACATTATTTTAAATATTAACAATTCTTTGAGAATGCAAAACAAATTTTATAATGCAAAATTTCAACTCTCGCTAGTAATTTAAATGTTTTAGTTTTATTTTTCATTACTTGATCTTCTTCAAAATGACTTGCTATGATATAAATATTTTAAAATGCATCAGAAAGGATGCTTTCTAATTACAATTAGAAAGCATTTTATTGATGCACTGAAAACGGTTTATAGAAATATGAAATACACACAAACACACACACACACACACACACACGTACACATACTAATATATAATAGATAAAATTATCAGTATTTTTATTTAACTAAAAATAAGTTTCAATCATCCATACATAAAAAAATATTCTTTGAAATTTTAAACTTAGTTTTTTTCCTAAAAAATAATATGAATTATTAAATGATAATTTTATTCATATCAGACAATAAAATTGATCAGCAAAATTTGTTAAATGATTTTTAACTAAATATTAATAGATTAATTGTATGATTTCAATGACTTTCATACATATTTTTATTACTTAAAGAGATAATTAAAAAATATCGATTTTCATTCAATTTGTTTTTATTGATCACAGTTGTTAATTACATTTGATTTTGAAACGTTATTCCGATTAATCATTTTAATAATTTCAATAAATTATAATACTATTTAATAATATCATACTAGAAAACCTATAATTAATGAAATAAATATATTATAAGTTTGATGGATTGATGATGATGATGATGAAGCCAATAATAATAATAATAAAATGTAAATTTCTCTATACAAAAAAAAATAACACGTAACACGCCTACCATTCAATTTCCAACACTCTTGCCAGAATATTAAAAAAACCGAACGCAACTTGTTCTCGAACGAATTATTGCCAGTTCACCAGTTTCGAAAGGAGCGCGCAATTAAATATGAGCGCAAAAAAAGAGAGAAATACACATCGAATCACATCGCTGAAAACAAAAAAAAAATATAGAAGAAAGAAAGAAAGAAAGAAAGAAAAAAATGCCACATTAACTTGCTATCCGACAGTTGCAGTTATGTATCCGAAGGAGGAGCACTTTCCAAGAATGTTTCAACTTTCACTCGATCGATGTTATTTTAAGTTATTAAATAAATGTTACGTACTTTTCCTGAGCTATGAGCCGTTTCGATGTACGCTTAAATAATAAAATTTGTCTTGGCCAATTTTAAAGTTTGTATAAAAAAAATCGATTATTTCGATTTTTCTCACTAAAATGCATTTATTTACTTGGTTTATATTATTAAATGTATAAAAAAATACACTTTTATTAGTACAATTAATTAGATTTCCTTGTTTTAATTAGACGATGACGAACAAATATTTTTTTCCTTTCATTACTAATTATATACGATTATACTTTTTAGGAGCTTTTTGTTACAAAATATTAATGAATTTAATGAATGTATAATCATATACAATCTTCTAGATCTATCAAGTAATACATTATGAATGCAATGATGTAGAAACATCAATAAGTTACAGGATTAAAAATTAAATTAATCACTCAGTATAAATATTGTCTTTAATATTTGTTGAAATTGAATGATATATTGAAAAAAAATATTTGAAAAGAGGTGAAGACGTTGAATGAGTGAAACTAAAGGATAGTTAAATTAATAGAAGACGTTGACTTTGAGAAGTGATTATCTATTAAGATTTTGTTTGTCACAATCCTAACTTAGCAATGTGCTAAAAATTTTAATATTATTTCATAAAAAATAGCTTGCTTCGTATTTATTACTCAAGAATTTCATTTGCAAATTATTTTAGAAAAGATTAATGTTGAAAAAAAGTTTTAGCATTATCAGTGCTTCAATATCGATGATGCTCAAAATTTTTTTTTCCAAAAATATAAAAAGGAAAAATAATTTAAAATCAAAATTAGAGAAATCTACGATGTAACAAATAACAAAAAAGGAGCTATTAATATTTGAAATGCTCCTCAATAAAAAAATATGAATCCACTTATATTCTTTATTTTATTAAGGTGATCCTTTAAGAAATAATTTGGGACACCGAATTTCACATCATTAAAAACGTTTATATGTTATTCTATATTAATATAAAATTAACAAAAAAATATTGAAAACATTTACGTATGAAATATATTTATTTATGATTTAGTTTTATTATTTAATTTGTAATACATCTTGCATCGTAAAAAGAGACATCTTTGAAAAGATTTAGATATTAAAATAAATAAATAATACATCTTTTGACCATTGCACACACTACAATTTTTAAATTTAAATTTTTGAATTATTAATGTTTAATATTATTACAAATTAACTTGTAAATTAATGTCATAATTTTATATAATTTTGCACATAAATTTTCAATTAAAAGTATAAATATAAAATGGTATTATTTCTTCAAATAATATATTTTTTTAATAATGATATTAATTTTAATGATTTTCTTTTATATATATAGGTGGCGTATTTTTTTTTTATCAAATAAATATTATTTAAAATATTTTTATTTAACTTTAAATTCAGTATAAAAGGTATGATTAATAAATTTATGTAAATGTTTTGATATAATAATTTTATTAATTATTTTGTAATAATTTTACTTTAAATAATAATGAATACATGCAAATTAAGTAGAATAGTTTTTTTATAAAAAGGTTTATTCACAATATTATATATATATATATATATATATATATATATATATATATATATATATATATATATATATATATTACTAACAGTTACAATATATAGTGTTATATCTGATAAAACTCTTTAAAATATATGTTTAAATATGATATTTATAATTTTACATAAAAGTAATAATCAGAAAGTTAAAATGTGATAAAAAATTTAATACAGACAGATTTAATATTACGTCAGAAGATTTTATATGCAAATTGAAAAAAAAATCAGATAAGTTAAAACTGGAATTTTGTATAAAAATACACATTGCGCCATAACATTTAATATTGTTTGTATCATTGGTCAATTTGGTTTGAAATCTTGATCATCTTGGTTCAATATACTGAAAACTTAATGAAATTGTTTTGGAATTATTGATATCTTTAGCACAACGAGAGCCAATTTTATAATATTTATTTTAATAATGATTTCAATTATTAATGCATCGTTTTTACTCTATAATCTACTTTGGTATTAGATGTCAGTTTAGGCTATCAACGAAATAATTCATGACATTAAGAAAAAAATATTTCAGTTACAAATCTAAAGATATATTGGTTATTGTGGTAAATCTTAATATAAACGTTTTTAAAGTATTTTGTTCTTTTTATTGACTCTGATGTGGATATTTATAGTTTTTCGAGCTAATAATTATTTTATATCCAAGAGAAAAAGAGAGAATATGCAAATTTTGTGATAGGGCATCAACTTAGTGCAGATAATCTGGTAAATGTGATGACTGCATATTAAAAGTGATTATGTGATGAAATTGATTATATTATATAGAAAGTAACTAACTAAGAAATATTTTATATAGTGATAAAACGATTACATTTGCCAAATAAAATGCTGTAATCAGTTCAGTTTGTGTTTTTGGAATTGCATATATTATTATTTATTAATTATAATAACTATTGAATTGAGAAAATTTATATCATTTTTAATTTTCTAATATTATTAGAATTTTTTGTAAAATATTAGATGATAATTTTGGTGTTGTCTATTTTATGCTAATAATCGTTTTATTTTTTTAAATCTATCGAAATTTTTAAAATAATAATAAATATTATATATATATATATATATATATATATATATATATTTAAATATGATAAATTAGAAAATTTATTAAGATGTATAATATCTTTATTGTTAATTTATTTATTAAAAAAATAAAAATCTAGAAGATTTATATTGAATTTTATTTTAACTCTGTTAATTGAAATTTGAAAATTATTATTTTTTGAAATTGTATGTTTTTTAAATATTTTTTCTGAAATTTATTTAATGTGAATTATATTTTAATGATGTGTATTTAATTTGCTATTTTATAGCATTAAAGTCATTTTTATATTTTTAAATTAAAAAAGAAGTAAATAAAATAATCAATTAAATTATTTACATTTTTTTTATTGTTATATAAAGTTATAAAATATAACAAATAAGGTACATTTTTACTTATATTTTATGGTACAGAGTTTACATTTCTTGGTAACTTTGAACTTGAATAACGATTTAACATAACAATTATCTATTTATTTATATATACAATGGTATTCAAATTTAACTTGTTGAATTAAATATGTAATAGCAGTCTTCTATAAATCTGAAAGAAATATATATATATATATATATATATATATATATATATATATATATATATATAAATATTAAAATCTTTAAAATATTTTTAAATAATATAATAATATTATAGAAATTAAATGATTACATACAAATTACCACCATCCTCCGTGATTAGAGATGGGAGTCCATGCATTATGAGCTGGTGGACTCCAATGTGCATGATGTTCAGCATAGACGGGCACGTGCTTGATTACTTCTTTGACAACGGGAACTTCCTTGATGATTGGAACATGCTTCACGACAGGAATATGTTTTACTACTGGGACATGCTTGACAATTGGAACATGCTTGATGATGGGAACGGGAATTTCTTTCACAACCGGCACATGTTTCACATGATGATGATGGATATCATGGATGTGATATGGCACGTGGATCACATGATGTCTAAAATAAATAAAATATAAAAAAATATTATAAAATAAATTCATTTAATAATAATAATAATTATATAAATGCAGTCAGAACAGAGTATAAAATATACATATTCGCAATTAAATACAGTCGAGGACAAATTTGTGAGTATATATATATATATATATATATATATATATATATATATATATATATATATATATAATTTTATATAAATATTTTCATATAATTTTTATATGTGATTACAAGTATATTTTGTCGTTGACTGTAGATTTATATTTTTTCACATATAAATAAAGACACTCACGATTTGCCCCAATGAGATGGTTTCGCTTCAATCGCAATAAACAGAGCAGCAAAAGCAAACTTAAACAAAATAACATAAAATATTTTAATATTACACAGATTGATAGACAATAATACAAGAACGATTTTCATTTCAAATTCACTATTTCATTGACAAAATTAATTTTTTATCAGTTTGTTTTGACAAATGATTTGATTCGAATTCAGTATGAATAGTAAATTTGAAAGAAAAATCGACGAAAATATTTTATTAGAATGTATTTTTTAAGAGATTAGTATTTTTTATTTTTTATTTAGATATGATAGAAAGAAATTTTAAAAACTAGTGAAATATCTGAATATTTACAATTTATGTTATATAGATAAGATTTTACACATTACAACTTATTTAAAGATCTTTTTACTTCATAATTAAATTATATGTTTTATGTTATGGTTTCACATTTAAAAATAATTATTAATTTATAAAAATAGCATTTTGTCAATTTAAAATTTGAACTATCTATTTAATTAAAATTTTTAGTCTTGCAAAGTATTTTACCGCAGAAAAAAATTGGGAACTCTGATCTATACGTAAAAACATTAATATTAGGAGAGAGATTTTTTTGAATTATAGGAATTATTTACAGTTGTATGTATTTAAGGACTAATGGTTATGAAAATAGTGTAGGATTAATACTCAAATAGCGGGTAACTTAGATATCTACTTTCTATTTGCATATATGATTAATGGTTGCGAATAATCGATCAGCTATTATTATCTTAATCGATAGTAGTATAATTTACTTTAATAAAAATGTTTTTATCAGTGTCGTGCAGCACTGAAAATTGTATTATTCAATCACAAAATCAACGATAATCACTTCCTGTTAAAAAATATTTTATTTATAATATTTTTTTTATTATAAAATATAATTATTTATTTTACATGAAATAAATGTAATAGCGAAAATCTATATGATCTATAGTTAAAAAAACCTTTCATTTATAAAATAAGGGCTTCATGATTCTAAAGAATAGTTGTTTCATTTTTAATTATTTTTATCCAAGCATTTACATTATAATATATTTATTACTATCCATAAAAACAACTCCTGTTTTCTAATAGATAAAATTAATATTTTTTTAGTCAATTAAGTAATGCTGAATTATATGATGAATAAATAAAGATATGTATAATATATAAATCATATCTTTGCAGTAATAAAATTAGCTATAATTGTTCTAATAATAATAATAATATGTTTGTGATCACTTTGTCAATTCGAAAAAGTGAAATTAAAATGAGTAATACAAATACTTTTAAGTGCTGGTCAATTTAAATATTTTCACCGGTTTTCTTCTGATTAATGAAGTTTCTATATATATAATTAAAGTGAGCCACGATTAATATTTGTGCAATTTTTGGAAAATAATAAATCATAATTAAAGTAAATTATAGTTTGAAAGCGATGAAAATAATATGAAAAATAAATAGATATATTGTAAAAATATTAATAATGTTACTATTTCATAATATTATTTTGAAAAAAAAAATGAAATAATAACAATTTTGATTAAATTTTTCTGAATAACGAAGTGATCGTATCCTTTTTATATTATTTCCGATTTTAATTTGCCAAATATATCAATATTTTAAATTCATAAACCGGAAAAATTAATATATATTCAAAATGATTATAATTATAATTTTGTACTTAATAATTATAACAAAAATAAACAAATCCTTTTTTAATTTGATAGAATGTTGCATATAAGGAAATGCTTATGATATGGAATTAAATAAACTAATAATATATTTAAAAAAATACGCGGAATTTTATTATAAAATTAAATATTTAATTTAATTTAAGATTTTTATGAATAAATTTTAAATATAATGTATTTATTATAAAAAATATTTTCACTTCGTTATAATATAAATAATAAACTGATTTTACACAGGCTTATAAGTTTAAAATAAAAACTGATATTAAAAATGTAAATGATTTTTATTTTTGTAAGAGTAAGTTTTCCGAATTTCATAAAAAACTAAAGTAAATCACAAAATCGATCCCCATTTCGAATAATTTGAAAAAAGTTCCTGCTAATAGCGTTTATGATTTCATACAAATAATCGATGAAAATGATAGTTTTTATATGAATACAAAATGTTTTTAACGCAATCGCAATATTAAAATATATATATATATATATATTTATAAATATAAAATATTGATTAAATCGAGAATTGAACATTCGATAATTTTCAAATATTAACTATATTACTTAAATTTATTATTATAAATTTTATCGTGTTCAATTCACGTGATAAATTCGCGCTGATTGTTTTTTTTTTAAATCGTTTTATTTTATACATATATATATATTTATAATATAAGTTAAAAAACAAAACAAAAAAAAAACTTACCATGAATTTGGCGTTCATGGTCGTAGTTGTTGTCGTTATGGTTTAATTATAACTCGGTGTATGCGCGCGAAATGTGCTTTGACGTTCGCTCACTTCGTGTTTGTGTTATCGTATGTCGTCCACTGATACTTTTTATATCGGCGATCGCTTTGCAAAAATCGATCCCCCACTAGGAAGACGGTCGACTAATACCAGTTTTTCGGCGCTGATGATGGATCGGCGAGAGACGATGGCCATCGCACTCTCCTTGGTATTATGACGGTCGTCACACACATGAAATACTTGCAAGTTAATAATAATAATAATAATAAAATAAGTGCAAACTTTAAAATTTGAAAGCTTTACACAATTGTTTTCGCACATTTAGATATTTATTTATGCATGACGAAATTATTATTTATTTATTTATATTGTGATCGATCTTTTCGCGTTTGACCTAATATTCGATGTACATGTAAATAAATACCTTATAGGTCAGAAGTCTTAAAATTTTTGCACTTAATATAATAAACAACGAGGGTGTTTATTTATTATTCATTTGTTTTACTTTTAAAGTATTTTTAAATTCATATCGATAAATTCATTGTTTTATTTTAAAATATCACAATTGTTTTTTTTTCTATTAAATTAAATTATATAATAAATATTTAGGATTCGATTTATTTTACATTTCGTTTATCATGCTTTTTTTTTATTTATTTACGTACTATTTCAATTATATGAATACTAAAATACACCTTTGTTATTATCTTATATAGTTGAGTTATTAATTTCTGATTACATTTTATTATTTTGTCACTTTTATAATATTCGTAATTTGATTTTAAAAACTGAATACATATATAATAAAAAAATATGTACTTCTAATAATGTAACACACAGATCCACTTGTATTTTTGCATAATTTTTCCGATTTCATTTTTTTGCGGCAAGCATTTTTAAAACGTTCTATGGACGCCATGATATGCCCGCAAGTATTCAGTTGGATACCCCTGTTATATATTATTTACTTGTATAATACGATTATATATATATATATATATATATTAAACATTTATTAAAAATAAAATTAAATCGACACATTATCTTTCAAAAAAGGAAGAATTTTCACGCAATAGGAAATCCTTTATAAAAAAAATAATAAATTAAAATTTTCCTTGATCTATGATTTGTATTTTTTTTTTATATTATTTAAATATCAAACGATTTTTAATCAGAATATATTATAAATGAATACAATGTATTATAATTAACATTTCATTACATTTACAACTAATTAAAATTGAGCACATATTATTATGTCATGCATTAATTACAATTTACATATTATATATCGAAAACAAAAAAAAATGATATGATATAACCAAAAAATGAAAATGAAATACATATTATTTTATACGTGTGCAATTAAATAATAATCTTTTTTTTGTTGTTGTAACCATTTTCATACAATTAATAATTTTTGAATATCCATATATGCATAATATTATGGAAATAATCTAATAACGACTAGAATGCATATTAATTACATAGTAAACAATATTAATTATTATCGTTGCATCGTATTGATGCGGTTTTTTTATGGAATATTCGGTGTGTTTCATACTTACCATTAAAGACTCGACGTTTGATTTCCGTAATAATAAACGAGTTGAATTCATATTAAATATATTTTTTATGTATATAATGTCAATTTAAACTTCTGAAAAATAATAATAATGTCGCTCTGTTCTCGGATTAAAATCGTAAAGAATTATGTATATTAAAAATTTATTATGTGACGGAGGGGGGGATTTTTTTATGTATTCATTATTAAGGAAAATACACGTTTATTAAAATGTAAAATTTCCAAGATTTTAAAATTTTGTTCTATACTTTTATAATCATATTTTTTTTTTGTGATTTTCCTTATATTTATGTTAACATAAGTTTTTTTTCTATTAAAATAAAATACAGTACAAAAATAATCGAAAAATTTATATACTCATTATTTTCAGTTCGCATATATTTATGTAAATTTATATAAAATATTTTTATCTTGTTTTCTAATATTTTCGACACAGCTTTGTTTATAAACTAAAATTTACACATAATTTGTTTAAATTTTCGAAAAATTTTGATTTTTTTTTAACAATTTGATTTTATAATCTTCAGAGCACTATTATATTTTTAATCTTGTAAAAATAAAAAAAATCATATGAAATAATAAAATCAAACCATAATATTGAGGGCTTTTAATAAAATTAATATCTTTTACTATTGATTATAAAATTGTCAATTGCAGAAGTTATAGTTTGCAACTATTCTTTATATAATAATATATGTATAATGTTTTTTATAAAATAATTGTACTGATAAAGGTTAAATGTATTATAGACGTAGGATATTACTAAAAAAAATATTGATTTTATTTTTACATATAATATTACATTATTGCAGTCTAAAAATCAACAATTTTGTTGTTGATATTTATATGATACCAAAATATATAAGTAAAATTTGTAAAATTGATATATTTTTTAATACAACTTTAAGAATCCCAGCAGAGATGAACAATTAAAATTCAAAAATCACAATTAACCCTCAATCCGATTAGATATAATTTTTTTTATAATAATACGTTGAAATAACAGCGCAAGCGATCTTAACGATCTACAGATTGATTACGCGTATTTTTTTCAAAGATTTTTTAGAGTCTTTGAAGCTAATTGAAATTAAAAATTGATAATCGTACATCATAGCGTTCTTTCTTTTTTTTCTTTCTGTCTTGATTACAATGTGACTTGCGTTTGTTCCTTTTTTGTCTTCTATCTTAACATCGCTTATGACTGATGAACTCAGAGTTTCTTTGTTCGCTTATTACACGTCATATATATATATATATATATATATATATATATATATATATATATATATATTGTTTGATGTTATTTTTATTTTTATACACAACTCAGCAGTGAATTTTCTATATGTCAAGTATTATACTTGATTTATAATTTCACGGTAACTTTTTTTTTTACTTGTATCTGTAAATTTTGTACAAATTTTTGATATAAAAAGAGAGCAAAAGTAGCTTTGAAAAAAAATAAGAATTTTTAGATTTAGATGATGAAAATAAGTCAAAAATATTTATAATCATTTTTATTTATAATATATTTGATATTTAATATTTGTATATAAAAATACTTATTGGATTTAGGCGCGCGCACACACGCACACTATATATATATATATATATATATATATATATATATATATATATATATATATATATATATATATATTAGTTATTATAAATCAATATTTTATTCTCTTTTACATTGCAAAATTTCTATTGTTTATTTTTTCAACTTAATTTAATGACGTAATACGTATTTGCAAATAGTGGAAGGTGTAAAGAAATGCAATATATATATATATATATATATATATATATATATATATAATATAAACGAGTTCCATTTTATTGTTTGAAAAATCATAATTGGTCTTAGCAACTGCGAATTCATGAATAAAATCGTCTGCAACAATTGTTTTCTATTTATTATTATTACTATTATGAGTTTATATTTAAATATGTATTTGTGAATTCTCTTCGTATAATTATAACGATGAGAGTAAAAAAATAAATATCTGTAGTAATTTAGTGAAATTGGATGTGGGAATGCATAAATAAAATATGTTTACGAAAATGACGTATTAAATATTTCTTTTGTATTGAAAAAATCTGCAGGGTTTTTCTTTGATATCCATTAAAATTATAATTGAAGATGATGCAAGATATTCCTAGGAAATCTATTTTAATAATAAATAAAATAAAAACTTTAAACCAACTTTTCACTTATAAAATGATAAAAAAGAAAGAAAATTAAATTCTTGATAGATATAAAATTTTCAAAACTATGATAAACATTATTGAGTCATTCGACATTGGATTTTGGAACAAAGAAACACCGCTTTGGGATTTTTAATAAATATTAAAATAAAATCGGATTTTTTTTCAAGTGTTAGTATTTATGTTTTGTAATTTTTGCGTTTTAAAACAGGAAAATATATAATAATATATGCGATATCGAAGACAAAACAACTTGTTGCATTATTAATCTTTTTCTTGGCGATCGATGCACACGAATGAACATTTTTTTTATTGATTACTATTATTAGCAAAATTACCATTATAAACGTTTTAATGATATTTTGTAAATTGTGACGTATTTTAAAGATTAGGCTATTCATTATTCGATTGTGAAAAATGTCACGTTTTATAAAGAAAACGTATATCATTTTAGATTTTTTTTTATATATTTAAATTTTAGAAAAAAAATGTTAAAATTACATTTTTATCTTTCAAAATCATTTCAGATAGAATTTTTTTGTCAGTTAATAATTAAAAATCATGTTCATATTTATTTATAAAAATTTGTATATTTTTTCTATATTACTTTTTATTAATATTTCAATATTAATCAAATATGTTATAAGAATTTTGATTTATTTTATAATTATTTATAAAATATTGACAATTAACATGGTTAAAATGAGGTAAATGCTGGCCAACTTCGGTTTTCTAAAGCAATTAAATTTAAAGATTGCAATATTTGAAAAAAATGTGTCATTTGGATAAATAAGTATAATTATTTTCATAAAATTTTATATAAATTTTCATACAGATTTTTAGATAATGAAAATATTATTTCAAATCATTTTTTTTACTATATTTCAGGTAAAAAAATTAAATGACAAAAATATAATATGTGTAAAACGAGTTTTTATATAATTATAGTTATTAAAATTCAACATAATAAATATTATACTAAAATAGATTAAACTATGAAATGGCACAATATAAATATTTTATGAAATTAATCGTTAATTTTTTTACGGTCTATTCGTTAAAACTTGTTATGTTATATTATTTTTTTTAAATTGTTATATGCATTGATTAAAAAAAAACGTATATAATATCGATAATTTATGTAAAAGGATGTACAATTTAATATATTCTTATTAAAAAAAAATGAATAGATAAATATTTAGCCAAATTCTAAACTGATTTATGACGTTAGATTGATAATTTGTTTTTTTTAATTTGATTTTTTTTTATTATAACAAATGACGCGTTTTAAATAAAATATAAATATATTATAGATTATTAAAGTTTGTTTTAGAAATGAATTAAGTGATATTCTTAAAAGAATATTCAAGATAAGCTTTTATTCAAATATCACACATATTAGATTATTATTGATATATTTTTTTAATAATAATAATAACAATAAAAGACACACACGTATATATATAAATTAAAATTGATATGTTAATTGACTAGAAATCTTTATACATTAAAAGTATTTTTTG
Organism: Leptonema lineaticorne; assembly: GCA_024500535.1. Lineage (NCBI taxonomy): Eukaryota > Metazoa > Arthropoda > Insecta > Trichoptera > Hydropsychidae > Leptonema > Leptonema lineaticorne. The sequence continues at coordinate 1,685,966 of JANIJI010000005.1, read as the reverse complement.
TCATTTTATCAATGTTAATAAGAGTGATTGCAAAAACCTCATTATTTAAGCAAATATAGTTCTAAATTAAAAATATTTTGTATTATTTTTACTTGTCTTTAAATTAATATGTTTTGAATGAGAAATCCTGCTTATTTTTTTTAAATCGTCACAATCGTAATTTTTGCTCTAACCGATCCCGCATAAGGTATATTAATTCATTTAATATACTACATTTTTTATAATATAAGACTAAATTTAATGTATTTTTAATCTTTTATTCATCAGTTTTTTGGCTATTGTTGAACTCCACTTCTATATTAATTATTCAGTATTACTATTTTTTTTATTAAAATAGGTTTACCATATATATACTATTTTAAAAACGATGTTATGCAATGAAACGATACTGTTTATAACAATAATATATATGTGTACAATTACGTGATTACTATTGACCTATGCTTTTGATAGAATATATGGCAATGGAAGTCAACACCATAAGAGAGAGAGTTGTATAATATATTTAATATTATATATATATATATATATATATATATATATATATATATATATATATATATATATATATATGCATTGTGATTACGCCATAAACGGGTGTAACTGTCAAGTTGCAAGTTATATATAGTATATATATATATATATATATATATATATATATATATTTTTTTTTTTTCTATTTCCATGTCGACTTCTTCATCGGAAGAATATTTGTTACGGGAAGTGGAAAAATGGCTCGGTGAAAAGTGTCAGCGAGTTTTTCTTCAGCATCACATGTCTCCAATAATGTCTGGTATTCGACACCGGTTAGGTTACATTATTTCACGTTTTATTCCTTCCTGTATTTATGTCGCGTTATACAATGATCATTAAAATGTTCGATATATAATTGATTTATTATTTTTTTTTTTTGCGAAAGGCGGTTTAAAAAATGTTTTTATTTTGTGAATTTAGGTTGCGAAAATATCGTATATATTATATGTAGCCGATATTATCGAGTAGTGTCTAAATAAAGAATCTTAGTATATATCCTAGTAAAATCGATTTTATTACCTATATTGTAATTTTTCATTTCTTTTTAAGAATAATATATCTTAAGACTTTAAAAAATTGTTTCTTTTATATATAAATATATATATATATATATATATATATATATATATATATATAAATATATATATATATATATATATATATATAAATATATATATATATATATATATATATATATATATATATATTAAAATTATATACGTCATCCCTAAACTATCTCGCATCTAGAGGCTAAAAGTTAAACTAAAATTTAGATTTCTTATACAGGATCAAAAAATAAAGAAACTAAAAAGTGAGAACTTTTATATCATCATACTATTTTTAGAGTATGTTTTTTAATCAAATTTATTTATACAACTCATTTAAAATTATATATATATATATATATATATATATATATATATATATATATATATATATATATATATATATAAACAATGGAATACGATTACAAGTTCATACGTAATTATCATGATAAATAATTAAAATAACAATATAATGTTAACACTTCGTGCGCAGAAACGGTTAAAAATCATCGATACGCATTTCTGGTGCAACCAGAGCGACAGATTCTCAACATTTGTTCCGCGTAGGTGTGGTCCCATGTAAGATGAGAACTGGTGTTGCAAATATTGCGCAACTCGTATCGAGAAAACGACATATGTTTAACGGTAACACATACAGACAGGTTCGTTCGTAACATAAATATTACAGGTAGTGCAAAAATTAAAAGTCATATGCCGCGATAAATTATTGTATACTTTAAATTTACGTAACATCAAAAATTTTCATAATATAGGATCGATTTTTATTTACGGCGTCGAAGTGGGTCGATTTTTGTTCTTCTATTTCATTTGTCTTTAAAAATGAAAAATTATTAAAATCATAACATTTTCAAAATCTGTAATAAATTTTCAGAATCAATGGAAAGCTCAATTCGAAATAAAATAATTCATACTATAGCTTTTTAAATTACACTTAATATTTATTGTAAATATAATATTTAATTAAAAAATGTATTGCCTTTAACATATAGACGACCGCAAATCGTGTGATAAAATTTCATATTGTTTCGATTTCATAAAATAAATGGAAGCTGTTCGAAAAAAAAGTTGTTCTATCGATTATTTCCGACATATTTCTAAATTCAGATCTCTGTACCGGTTTTTTTTCTTCTCGTTCACTTGTTTATTTATTTAACTATCTATCTATCCATTCTATTTTCTATCCACGTCTCTCTTTTTCTTTTCTTTTTCGTTATCATATATTCTATCCGTTCATTTCTTTTTCCTTTTTTTAAATATATATCAATATATATTTATTTGAAAAGCTGTAATGTTAGATACTATTATATATATACGTAATAATTACGAATCGGACGTTCTGCGGAAACGCATAGTTCCCATAGAGTCATTGCGCGTAATTTATACGCATTTTCAACGGGAAATATTTAAAATAAAACCATATATGAAAAATAACGACGGAATTACGCACCGTTTCGCATTTCGCAATCATATTGAAAATGTTGCACGTATGCACGAATAACACAAAAATTCAAAAAAAAATGTTATATATGTTATTATGTGATTTTTTATAATATAATTTGTAACGTTTAGTTTCGTCATATAAATGCACCCACACCTAGTGTTTGTTTATTTATTTTATACATTTTTTTTATTTTAAAATGAATCTTTGACATTTTTATATGTTCTCGTAAAGGAAAATTTTCGAATAAGGATTTGAACAGAATAGAATGATAAATAATGAATGAGAATCCTTGTCATTTCAGAATACCCGGATGCGTTCAATTTTAGACGCTTCAAAAATGTTCCGTCTTAGAAATCAGAGAATACGATTCGATTCCAGATAAAGACAACTATATTAATAATAGTGAAACGTGCCGATTTTTCATCGACATTACGAATATATTTACAATTAATCTATCGGCTAATTCGACGGATGTTTCGACGTACGTATATATACATATATATACATATATATATATATATATATATATATATATATATATATTTAAACTCATCTAAATTAATTTGTCAGTCAAATTCATCTTGCCGTTTTTCTCTGTAATTGTTAGACGTTTTGGATACAAAATATATTATTATGATTGTAATATTTATTTAAATAAATAAATCAGATATATATAATATCAATTTTCAAAATTTATATTCATATATATGATTTAATCACCATCTCTAAGTTCAATTTTCAGACATATTTTACATTATAAAAAAAATCGATATTACATTTTTTATATTTCCAGTTAAGATATTGTAAATATTAATTATGATAATAATTAAAATTTTAACATTCGCATCAAAAGCATTTTAAAATCACCAGGATATCATTCTTCATTCTTCAGATAGATTTTAAATTTTATTAATATAATAACATTTTAACTCATATTATGTTAGCGATATTTTTTGATATTCAAAAAAAACAAGTCATTGTGAAACAATTACATACTACGATAATTCGGAAATTTTATGTAAATTAACATAATATGACAACCCACTTCAAAATAATTGATATGCACATGTCAATATATACTATTAGCAGTTTACCATTATATTTTTTTTCTTTTTCATTACAATCGTAACTAGTCGTCGTGTGCCATTAAACTAAAGATATCAACTTTCACCAGGAATATTAAACCCGTCCAAATAAGTAACACCGATACGTTATATATATATATATATATATATATATATATATATATATATATATATATATATATATAAATGGCTCCACTTTGTGTTCTTACCGATATTATATCACCTTTAATTGTGCGATATTATTCATAATAATTACGTCAAAACAATTATTAAACGCCATTCGCGCGAATTAATATCAAAATCTATCATCGACGAAAAACATAGCGAAAAAAAATCTATCCGGATAGAAAAGAAAGACGAACGTCCCGAGAAAATTACAATAATCGTTATTATGATGTATGACGTCAGCATATTCGTTAATAAGTCACGTTTTTTAAAAAAAAATGCTTTTATTCATGTAATGTAACTATTTTTATTCATGTTGTAATAGTAAAAATTGTAATTGAATTCTGGAAGATTGATATTTATTAATATTAATACTTTTGAGTTAGTACAATTGTGTATTTTGTTAATTAATTGAGGAGATTCCATCACGTAAAAATACATCAGTGTTATATAATTTATTTGATCGTGATATCATTTATATATATATTTTTTAAGTAAGTTTACTTAATCATTTCTGTGTTTAAATGTGTTTAAGGTTGCGATTGTTTATATTCATGGTAATTAAATATTTTATGGTAAATATTTATATTTTTGTTATTCAATCTGAAATGTGATGATATTTATAAATTTTATTTATGAAAAATATCTCAGAGTTAGACATGAATCTGATGACTCGAATTGAAAGGTTTTGATTCTATTAAAATTATAATTGTTACAATAAAAAGTATTTCAAATGTTAAAGGTATTATGAAAAAAATATGTTAGAAAGGTGTATCAAAAATTATTAATCATTGTTGTATGATATAAATCAATATTAATTTTTGAAAATAACGACATAGTATATTATAAGTACTTTTAATTAATTAATATTTTTTTTATTTATAATTAATCACAGAGCTGATGATTCATTTGTGTAAAAAAAAATGTTTTTCGTAAAATACAAGAAATTAGAATTCAGATTATTAATGTGGAAGTTTGTTTATATTTTTTCTTAATATTCAAAGAGAAAAAAATGACGGTATAATTTGATGAGAAATTCGCGAAAGAAATGGAGAGTGAGAGCGAAACGAAAAGATATATCGATGGAAAGGGACATCGAAAGAAAAGAAAAATAAGAAAGAAACGTCGTTTACATTGAAATTCGCTAATTTTGAATTCGCAAAAAATTGACGAAAACTACAATGGATATAAATATATATGAATTTCCGAATATATATACATATTCAGAAATTCATTCACGTAATTTAGATATCGAATTTTTACGTCATCGTGAATAAATATAATATTATCAGAAGAAGAAAAGAAGAATAAATAGCGTAGAAAAACATATACCACTTAGCGTACTGTAAGAGCTCGTTAATTATCGTCGAAAATTTTTTATTTTATTTTTATTATTATTATTATTATTTTTGATATTTTTCGTTGGCAATGATCGTTACTTTTACTTCCAAAAATGAGAACGACTCGGAAAAATACGCACAATAAGTGTAATGTGAACGAGAGCTTCATAATTGACGCAAAATGTAATCGACGATTACATCAACGCTCAATTTATTATATAATATAATAGATAATAGGAAAGACGAAAGATTTATATGTATAATTTATTATTTATCATTTTTATACTAAACCTGATTTTTATATTTTTGATGAAAAAAAGTACAATATTGAGATTTATCGAAGTATACGATATTTTAATTAAATTATTATTGAAAATTTATAATTTTCAACACTTCTTATGTATTTAAAAAAAATCTAAATTGTAATTGTTAAATTTTAATGTAACTAAATTTAATTTTTACTTTTAAAATATGATGAAATAATTTTGACAACAAATTTATGAGCTAACTATCTAATATTTTTAGAACATAGATCGATGAAAATATATATTAAAGTAAAAAATATTTTGGATATATATTATAATACATATTTTCGAATATCCGTGTATTTAAAATATTTCCGGTAAAGTAATTGATGAAATTTTTGCCGAATTAGCAATAAGATTTGCGATATAATTTCACCGGGTTGCAAATTTCACTTTGGCATCATTTTTATTTGTTTTTCATTTCTCGTTTTGCGTAATGTCCGGTAATTAAAGAGAGTAATTCGTTTAATTGCATATTTTTCTTTTTTTTTTTTATTTTGAACGTTTTCATAAAAATACGGAATGCGTTTTAATTTTCATATATAAGAATGCGTCGAAAACGAGAATTCATTCGATATCTATTAAGTTTTTTTTTAATATAAATATAGACTGAAAAACTGTAATATTTTAAATAGAAGGCAGTCAAGTTACTGAATTATTGTCATTAATTATGATCTCAATTTCTATTACGGTATTTGAGAATGTATTTAAAAATATAGTAAATTTTTAATGGTTTACGTTAAAATAAAGCCGGTACATAATTCATCAGTATATTTTTTTATACTAGTTGGAAAGTTTCTTTACGAATATAAACGTTTCATGGTATACAATTGAAAATATTAAATGCCAAAGTTATATCACCGACATTACAACACTTGTGCGTGTGTTTTACCGCATACATTTTTAGAATGTAATTTTTATATATATACATATACAATTGATGTGAAAATTCATATAAATCTATGTTTAATACCCGTTATTTTCAATAAAATCATATATTATATATAATACATATTTCGACTACGAATAATCGCTTTTTGTTAAACTTTTTTATTCGTATTTTACAAATTTTAACATTTTCAATGACTATATCGCTTCTGAAAAAAAAAATATTATAATTCATATTATGGATTACGTATAAATTATAATAACATTCACATTTTTTGTACAGCCACATAACTCACAGGTAGTAGAATTTATTACAGCCTTTTTAATCAAAAGAGTGAAATTTATTATTCAATACATTATGCTTCCACGATATTTTATTTTTGATTAAAATTTGTATCCAAGTCTTAAAAAGTATTATATTTTATATAATATTTTAAAAATTAATATTTTGTAAGAAATAATAATAAATAACTCTGATGAATAAAATTCGTTACTAATACAATTTAATTTATTAATCAGACCAATTATTTTAAATTAATTATTTATAAATTATTATTGTGAATAAAATGCTTAAAACTATTTCACTTTCTCCGATTTATTATATATATATATATATATATATATATATATATATATATATATATATATAATAGTTTTCTAGCAACGTTGATATTTTTAAAAGCATTTTAATTCATACTACACATATAATAATATATTGTATAATTTTTTAATGGATAATATAACAGAAAAAATTAAACCATAATATTAAATGGAAAATTTGCAGTCTATTTTCCAAATTTCGATCTGGTTAAACGCGATTATATAAACTGATATATTAAGCATACGTGCGTACATTTGAATAGTGGCAATTTAAAATAGACCAAAATCGGTTACAAAATAGAAGAAAAACCACACATATATTTGATTTATCTAATATGTAAAATAAATGTCGACATTCGGTTATATTCATTTTAACGATAGTATTTTTTATATAACGCAAATATGCCGTAAAAAATGTTTTAGTTCAGATGTTTTCAACTTTTTTTTTGCTTTTAAGAAGTGAATACCATAAATCTTGTTTTTTATAAAGTTTTTGGTATTTTATTATTATTTGGTAAGTAAATTTTAAAATTGTTTTTAATTTTAATTTAACGTATTATGAATAATTTTATTTAATAATAATAAAGTTCTTAAAATATATTTTATTATATCTTCAAAATTGAATTAGAATTAAAAATTAAGCCTGCCAGTTATGTGAGATTTTTCACGCGAATAAAATATTGACCGGTTGATATTAATTAGCATATATAATAAGATGTTTTAGTAAAAATCAATCACTAATATGGATAAAATATACTTTGAAATACATCAAATAAATGCGTATTTTAACGTTAATTTGACAGTTTCAAAAAACGATGATTAATAAAGTGATCGTAAAAATTAATCAATCTAAAAATTTTTTTTTTTTGCAATCCACCTAAATTTTGTAGAGCATTAGATTATACGTGATTCTAGGAGAAAATGTGAAAGTTGATGTTAAATTTAATAAATTGATTTTACTATAAAATCTATTTAATTTTAATAATAAATCGATAACGACCTTATTATATAAAATTCTAATCCAATAATATCGATAATGTGTAACGTTGCAAATATCAATCATTAAAATTTCGTTTCGGAAAATTTTAATAATTTGTCACGTGTTTTTTTTTTATAAATCTAATTAATAATTTAAATTTCTAATTAATCGTACATATATATATATATATAATTATTTTAAATAGCGACCTTCGCGATAATTCCATAATATTTTTCGATGGGAGTTGACATTAATTACGAGGATGTAATCAAGTGCAATACAAACATCTAAAAATCAATTGCCATTGATTAAAATTTTTGTTTATTTATTTATCGACCTTTATTTTCATATATTTTTTTAATATTAACGCACAATCGACAAGTGTATTTTTGGTGGAATAACTTCTGATCGCGTTGTGATATTTTTTTTTTTTTTTTTGGATAGTATTGCGAATTTTATTTAAGCGACGATTCGGATCGAGATTGTTTACAAAGACGATACGCATTTTTTTTTTAGAATTTTCGCTCTCTAGGAATGTTGATCAATGCAAAATGTGCGAAAAATGTTGTATAAATTACGTTATCTATTATGGATCGCGGGATTCCAGCCGAAATGCAAATGAAAATCATTTTTAGTCGAATAAATTTGCGTTAATTTCGTAATTATGATATTACTATATGGACATTTTGAAATTCGTTTGATGCGTATTAATCAAGGTTTTTTAAACTCGTTAATACAATCTTCTTATATTTTTCAAAGTTTAATTTATCATATTATATCAAACCTTTGAAATGTTACTACAAATACATTCAATCAAATTTTTCTTGTTTTTATTATTCCAAAAAATATTATTCTTACTGACTTTTAATTTAATTATATAAATAATCTATGTTTATAATAAATAATATTTTTTGTATAAGATATAAAAAAAATATTTTTTTCACTAAGTTTTCAGATACATTATTCTTATAAAAAAAGGTCAAAGATTATAATTATAACCATAATTTTCTTCCATTATATGATTCAGTAAAACAAATTATATAATTATTATTATATTTTTTATTATAAATATAATTAATTTATATGTCAAGGAATCGTTGCGATTTTACCGCGTATTTTGATTGTGAAAACGATGTGACACGTCGAACTTTTTGACACGAAATAAAATTAAAGAATTATCGAAATTGCACCTGATATTATTATTATTATTATTATTATAATTTATGACGCACTTCTTTTAATGATCATTCAAAGTGATTATGCAATATTTTATCTTAAAAACACATTTTTTTTCTTGCTATTTAAACGATTTTCAAATCGCACGTCATTTTATTATTATAACAATAATTAGGTCACCGAATATGAATTAAAGTATTGATAATTATATTAAAAAAAATGTTTCAATATACAAATTTATTAATTGTGTTACATACATGACATTTAAATGATATAACGATTTATGTAAATTTTCGTCATTATTTCCGCATGGTTAAAAATCATAAACTGCAACATTATTTAATCGTTATTATTATTTTATTAATAAAACTGGATCATATTTCGTTACAATGCTTTTATTCGCGCTTCGTTTAATTATGCAAATTTTTTTATTTGTCAATAATGAATATTGCAAACAATTAACAATTTTACACATTCTTCACTTCCTCATTTATCAATACTTCGAATTTTTATACGTTTTTTATACAATTTTTACAATCAGTGACGTACATTGATTTTTGTAAATAATTTTTATTTTGTATACTATATATAATATAAACGTCGATTTAACAAATTATTATTATTATTATTATTTTAATTTATTGGTGTTCTCTAATTATAAATTTATAAACAATATTATAGATAATTAAGCTAATAAAATACGTTCATCTTTTTTTTTTACAAAATCTGAATATGGACATGAAATTAAAGTAACCCTTCTTCGATTTACGTAATTTAATTGAACAGATTGAAAGTGGAGTGTGACGAGTGTTCGCAATAATACTAGTTTAAATAGCCGGTATATTTTTTGAAACTTTCGTTACAAAATATAAACGCAATTGCCGCATTTAATAATTATGCTGTACTAAAATTGTACAACGTTACCGTGTTTAGGAATCGAAATTTTCATTTGAATAATTTAGGTTAATTAGTAACTTAATTTCATATTACGCGTGAATAATTATAATAGTTGGGCATATCACCAATTAGTCCATTTATTACATTTGTAAATAAATATCTTGGAAAAAATATGAAAAAATTAGAAGCAAGATTTCTATTTTGTAAACGATGTCAATTACATATATATGTAATATATTTTTTTAGATTCGTAAAAAAAAAATATCAAAATTGTCGGTTATATTTGATTATGAATACGTTTTTAATATCCGTCATTTGTGAGCGAATTGTATAATAAAATAATATAAAAAGGTTTAAGTTTTATCTAAATTATGTATCGCGCTTCAAAGTGAAGAATGTCGCAATTCAAGTTTGGTGAAAGTAAATAAAGAAAAATGACTCGATAATTGTGAATACACATTTCGAAGAAGAACTCCAAACTATGTTGCTATTTAAAATTATGTCACAAAACTTTTTATATTATGTTATATATTTTTAATATTAATATGAGACTAGTTTCACATTTATATAAATATGTTTGTAATAAAAGAAATTTATTTCGGGAAATGTAGCTATTTCTTATTCTTTTATTTAAATAATAATGTGATGTATATATATTGATCATAGATATGGCAGATCAGAGATTTTAAATTTTTACAAATTATGAGCGGATAAATATATTTTACATAGAGAAATACGTCTTTATAAAAATTCATTTCATTGACTAGAATTAAATATCGAATCATTAATATATTGACTATGTTAGTTATATGTCATAAAATTATGTTCGTTGTACTTTAATTGGTTTCATTTCAAATTGACATTTGGTGTTAAAGGGTCTAAGGAATGTTTCAAATTAACGGATCCAAATTTCGACCGCAGAACGTAACTTGACAACGTCATAATTACGATATTGACACGGACTCTGTGTATTTACATTTCGAACGTATTAGCGAACAAAATGTAACGCTTTGAAAAAAAAACATTAGTGTAATTTATTGCATCACACGATGCAAAACGAGGTCCATGTGAAAGCTTCGAAGTTACGACTATTATCCGGAAACCAGTTCGATTGTCATAAATCCGACGGTCAGCTCGGTGTTTTTTTTTTCTGACCGTTATTTTGATGTCGTTCACTTTGACGGTATTATGCAAATAAAAGTGACGAGAACACAAATGACATAAGTGCATATAAATTTTCATTTTCATTCAATGTTTAATACGAATCGAGTACAGTATGTATTTTGGACCGTAATCGTCTATAATTATTGATTTCGGCAAAATTATTATATTGTATTGGTATAATTTTTGATATTTTTATGTTATATTATTCAAATTAAACTATGGATAATTTTAATATTTTAAAGTATATCAAAATCATTGGATATTTTTTAAATAAAATACGAAAAAGATAAATTGTCAAAAATTTTATTATTATAAATAATGTTTAAAGTTATCTATTCAAATTATGATATGTTTGTTAAAAGATTATTCGAAATCAATAATTATGAAGGCAGTTTTTTTTTTCAATCATAAAAATTGTCAATGATTACATATTTCATCCACGATTCAGATTAAAAATCGATATTTTTAATATTTAAAATATGTTAGTATTTAATATGACTATATATTATTTTTATTCGTTTAATTATTTTTAACTGCTTCTCTATTTCTAATAAATGGTCAACATCGATGACAGTCGGATTGATGATGTAAAATTTTAACATTATTTAGCCGGTCGAATTCTGAATTCTATTGATAAAAAATTATCACAAATTAACAGATTGTGCAACATGCAAATTTGAGCTTTTATGAATGTGAATATTTCGCAATAAAAATATTCGCTCGGTGCTAATTTTTAAAGATGAAAGCCTCAAATTTATAACTTTTTTTTCCATTCGTATATGATTTTGATAATTAAGCGCATCGCGACAGTGATTTTCAATTTTATTTTTTATTTTAATTAAAATTATATTTGTTTCTATTTAAAATAATTTGAATTAATTAATATTTTATTACTTTGTTTATTTTTAAATTATAATATGTACATAATTTTAACTCGGTTTTTATTCAATAATTATTTATTTTTTAAATCTTAAAATCGTCCTTGAATAAGTATAAGAGTAGAAATTTAGTAATTGTATGAAATATTTAATTTTTTTTAAATTATTTAATATTAAGGAAAATAATTTATGTAATATATATACATGGTAAAAATATTTTTCATAATCCTCGACCTTTTAATTTCAAAGTGTGAAATTAATACACATGCACATACACACACACACCTCCGCATATAATATTTACATCAGTTATTTAAGTCTACGCAATTTTCATTCCGATAATATTTTCTTCATTTTATTGCATAATATAATAAATTATTTTGATATAAATTTTTCTTCCGTAAAAAACAAAAATAAACTATTTTCTATCAATGTGATCTTGTAAAAATAGAAATATACATTTTAATATTTCCATATGTAATTTGTGAATAAATTTTATTTCTCTGCAATTTTGTACGTTTTAAACGGCTATTAAAAATACAATAACGAAATATTTATGACTTATCTTATTTATATATATATTATATTTTATAAATCGGTATATAAAATGTATTAAATTGTTGGAAATCATTAAATTTCTACATCAGAAAGAAAATCGTTATGTAGATGATACAACTTTAAATTTATTAGAACTGTCAATTTTGTATTAATTTCATAATTTTTGTAATATATTAAAATTGCCTAAGAACTACTTATGTTTAATAAATTATATGAAATCTGAATTAATCAATGATAACACACTGTCATTTGAATAAGAATGAAATGAAACAGTCGAATTAAACATTATTTTATTCCAGAATAAAATTATTTTAAATTATATTTGATCTTTTAAATCCAATTTCATGTAAGTGTCTAAAATATTATAATATTTTTTTTTAATAAATGATATAAAATTTTATTACATATTTAATGAATTTGTGGTTAATCGGAATGCTATATATTATTTGAATTGTCATTTTTTACTCGATTTAGCCAGTTTGGATAATTCGATTTGTGATTTTTTTTATTGATATTATTTTGGTTAAAATATCCTTAATTTGATATAAATGAGAAATCTCGTTTTCATAGCCGCAGGGCGATCGGTGAAATTACAGAAAGTTCATAGCGTAAATGTTGCAAATATTGTTGACTTGAAAGTGAATCGCTTATGTAAAGCAAATTAACGAAAAAAAAACCGAGGAAATTACGAAAAAATACCGTTATCAAATTTGATAATGGTTCTATTTTTAATATAATTATATAAAAAAACATATTAAATTACGGAATATTATATGTGGTACATTTTAAAATTTTTATACGCACGAATTATTATGATTTGTTTCTATATAATTATTACGATTTTTTTTACATTTATTTATAATTTGATAATAATTAAAAAAAATCAGTCTTATGTATTTTTTTTCTCAAATTATAATAATAAATTTAATCGGCGGTACATTACTTTTAACTAATGATTGTCGAATATGGAGTCGATGGCTTTTTGTATAATTATTCAATTTCTTCTTAAAAATAGTATATCTTAAAGTTTTAATTATTAATGAACCTTATGATATTTTGAAAATCTATCCATATATTTTAAAAAGTGTTATTTTATTACGTATTATTAAAAATAATATTAATATATTGTTTATAAATTATATATAAGGGTCGAAAATTTACATATTTTATTGAAAAAGAATTTGGAAAATTAATTTAGTATAGTGAATTTAAAAACTTGTGTCGAAAAAATATTTCGTTATATATTTATTAGAATTTGTATGTTGAAATGCATAAAAATCGAATCGGTTTTTAAGGCGGTGCCACATAGGAATATACTATTAGTAATTCGGATAAAATGATTTTTTACTATATATATATATATATATATATATATATATATATATATATATATATATATATATATATATTAATTTAACACACAAAAAAAATATGGTGTAGATCAGTAAAGTGTTATGTAACGCGTGTTTTTTCTGTAGTTCGACATTTTTATTTAAATAGTCATGGTAATGACACTAAATTAAAATATAAAAACAGGTATTTCGGTTTTTCCGATATATCATCGGATAGAATTCGATTTCAAGTGTGTATTTTTTATTCATATATTTATTTAGCTGTAATAAAATCATTGACGTACAGCGAATTTTTAATTGCCAGTCTATGTGTTTTGTTTTCTAAATTTATAATTAAAATTTATGAATTTTTATTTCAAAATTATATTTTTTTTATATTAGAATAATATAGAATGTTGAAATAGATCATAAATTTATATTTACTATCTGAAAATTTGATAACTTCAACAGTGTTGCGATTTATTATTTTTATTGATGCGCTTTTTATATAAATATTTTGAAAATTAAGCAATTAGATTGATTGAATTTTAATTTTCTTATAAAATAACTAAAAAAGGGGAATAAAAATTTTTCGAGAAAACGATAGACAATTATAATATAATACTACATCTCAGAAATGCGATAACATCGATGATAGTTTTGTCGTGCAATGAGAATTATCACTATAACACAAAGTAGTCAATATATAATTATATATAATACTGTGATCAAACAGTAAGGTGAATTTGTGTATAAAAATGTAAATTCTTTATTTATTCTTCCAAATCATATCATTCATTCAAAATAAACCCCGTCCGATAAAACGTACTTATACCAAATGCTTTTTCCAGTCTTCGAGACAACCAAAATAGTCATATTCCGGTATAGCCTTCAAGACCCACTTCGATTCGGTTTTTATCTCTTCAATCGTATCAAAACGGCGTCCCCGCATTGACCTTTCTAGTTTGATGAATAGCCAGAAGTCTCACGGAGCCAAATCGGGCAAATACGGTGATTGCGAAATGATGTGAGTCGAATTTTTGGCAAAAAAGTCGCGAAATAATCGATGCTGTATGACACGATGCATTATCGTGATGAAGGAACCGAGAGTTGTAAAAACACGTGTAACTCTGAGATAATTAAACCTTTTGACAAACAGATGCTTGACAAATGTTATAGACAGTCCTACCAATCTAGGAAAAAAATTACAATTTACCTGCCTTCCTAATGCTCGGGAGTTTTATATTACAATTTCACCTTACTTTTTGATCACATTAGTGTATATATATATATATATATATATATGTATATATATATATATATATATATATATATATATATATATATATATATATAAATGCACTGTGTTTACAGGATATGCTTATTGTGCACGCCACTGACTCAAAATTTTATAAAAAATGTTTTTATTTCTCAACGAAACTTTGATCTGATTTAAAAAAAATATTTCAACACTTATTCAAATATACATGCTGATGACACATTGAAATCCAGTTTGTGAGCATTTTGCAGCGGAAAGATCGCAGTAAAAACCGCATTTCAATATATATATATATATATATATATATATATATAATATGTTTTAACATGTTTTCACCTTTAATATTTTTACCGGTGAACAAGATAATTAATCTGCATCGTAATCGAAGACAGGCGAATATATATTTTTATCACATAACGCACGATTTCCTCATACAATTTTTCAAATCTAATAACGAATAATTGATGTAAACGTGTGGGATGAGTGCGATTCGCATTTAGTATTCATTTTCGATACGATTTCTCAACGATAACGAATGCCTAAAGGGTACAAGTGCGATATTTCGAATAGTTAATGATAATGATATTCAATGACCGATAGGATGATTTTTGTCTTGTTGCACGCGAATTTAATAGACTATTGGCATATTGATATATTTATATTATGATATAGTGATTTATGGTAAACGTGACCTAAATATTATTTATTATATAATTTAACAACTTTCTCTGAGAGTATTAACTCAACAAAATAATTGTAATGTTGCTTTCGATAATATAAAAGTTAATCAGTATTGAAATTACAGTTAATTACAAAAAATTTCATATTAATTTAAATATAAAAAAAATTAAACCATTATAGTATTATCTACATTCATATTATATTTATTTTAATTAAAAATTATGCTGGAACTTTTATGTCTTATTTATTACATTTAAATTGCTGATTGTATTTCTATTAGATATAATAAATATATAATATTAACATTATAATTTTAGAAAAATATTTTGCTTAATATTAATATAATAATTCGTTTTTTTAATATTTATTTTATAAACATTTAATTTCTTTGACATTTAAATATTCCACTACACAATGTCGCCGTTAATAATTGAAAATTAACCGATGGCATCATAATCAAGTTTTAAATGTGTACGCACTTAAAACGTACGACATTACCGACAATTTACGGGGGCCTTAGCCTCGATATTTTCATGAAAAGGCATCGCAACGAGAAGAAAAAGTGCTCGTTTATCGAACTCGCATTCGCATCTTATGACCGATTATGCAACGACGTATAATATATATATATATATATATATATATATATATATATATATATATATATATATATAATATATATAATAAAAAATAAGGCCATTGAAAACCATGCAATGTCACTTTTTTTTGTAATACTAAAATATATGTGTATGTAATATATATATATATATATATATATATATATATATATATATATATATATATATATATATATATATATATATATATATATATATATATAACGTCGACGAATGAAAGTGGCGATCGTTTCCGTTCCGCGACCCAAATATTCGTTCGCGTTCTGCGTACGTTTTCCGCATTTTATAGACTCGCAATTGAATCTTCGTTAACTGATTTTTTTTTCGATCAATTACTGTCAATTTAGTGGTAATAATTAAATGTACGCTTTTAAATACGTGTTTATTTTTTTTTCGATATATATCCGCAAATGGTTTTCTAATTTGTGATCGAACGAATGATCTTGTCTATATATAAATATATAATAATATAAAATATCGGTCATGTTATACAATAAGTTATGTCTGGTTTTTTACACGTAATTTTTATTATTAAATTATTAATGAAAAAAATGACATTTTATTGTAATATTTTAACAAAATGTTTATAGTAGTAAAGCAATAATTTTTATTATAATCATATAATATAAATAAATTTATAAAAAAATATATGTATTAAATATATTTTTCTAAACAAAAACTTTCCCGGGCATTGGGAAAGCAGATAAATTGTAATATTTTTCCTAGGTTGGTAAGACTGTCTATAACATTTGCCAAGTGTCTGTTTGTCAAAAGGTTTCATTATCTCAGAGTTAAACGTGTTTTTCAACTCTTGGTTCCTTCATCACGATAATGCGCCATGTCATACTGCATTTATTTTTCGCGACTTTTTTGACAAAAACTCGACTCACATCATTCCGCAATCACCGTATTCTCCAGATTTGGCTTCGTGCGACTTTTGGCTATTTAGCAAACTGAAAAGGTTAATGAGGGGACGTCGTTTTAACACGATTGAGAAGATAAAAACCGAATCGAAGTAGGTCTTAAAGGCTATACCGGAAAAAGACTATTCCGACTGTTTCGAGGACTAGAAAAAGCGTTGGCAAAAGTGCGTTTTTTTTTTTGGACGTGAATTACTTTGAAGGGGATGAAATTGATTTGAAGGAATAAATAAAAAATTTACATTTTTATAAACAAATTCACCTTGCTTTTAGATCATAGCGTTATAACTTGTTTTCATAATTTAAACTAATATCAGCGCAAAAATTATAACGTATACAATAAACTATTTTAAATGCCGCATTTTATATAATACGGATTAAACTTTACGAATGCCATTTTCGAAATGCTTTTATAATATTGAAAATATTGTATCGGCTAAACCCGTGTTTATCATCGCAATCCAATATAATAACATTTATAACGTAATAAGGGCCATTCGCTGCATTTCATTTCCGTCAACGGTGACGAAATATATAAAACGCCTTCAATAATAATCCGCTTATAAAAAAATATATGAACATATATTTATAAATAAATATGATGTAAACATTGCTTAATAATGCCACGATTACAAATATGATCATAATATATTCAATATATGTAATAATATAGGCCGAATATATACACGAATGCAAATTTAACGCGAACAAATAAATATCTTAACTGGTGACTCGTGATGAAATGTCCATCTAAAGACTCACCTTGATATTTGATAACGATTTTTCCGTTTTATTCGGATCGATTCTGTTTTATTTATTCTGCGATAGAAAACAAAAAAAAACGCGCACATTTTCAAATATATATTTATTTTAAGTGATCGTTGCGTGTATTTATTTATTTGTAGTGTGTTTAAAAAGCATATAGCGTCCGGTTTGTTATTGGGAAATTATGGTAATTCGATCGATGCATCTATTTTATTTTGAGAATCGTGTGTCGATTAGGAATTTTGATGATCGTTTGTCTGATGAAATTTTTTTGAAGTTTGATTTTGAATACATGTGTTTTGGCGCCTTTTTTTTTATTCTAGTTTAAATACGTGTTTTCTCATATTTTCAGTTTTAAAATTTCTATGGTTTAAAAACGCATATTTTTATTTAACGTTTTTTTAATATATCTATCTCTATTAAATATCATATTTTTTTTGTATAATTTCTTGTACGTAAATAAAATGAAATATTATTATGATTGTAATATTTTTAAATAATTATTGAGGAGTTAGATTTTTTCAATATATACAAAACAAAATAAAAATATTCTTGTCAAATTATATTATTATAGTTTTATATAGATAGTTCAAAATAAACGTTTTATTAAAAGAAAGTAATCTCAAAAATTAAATTAAATATTGGAGGTTCGACTGTAAAATAGGAATCTAAATATATTTCCAAAAGAAAAATTAATTTTTCTTCTATTTTTTATAGATTAAAAAAATCTGCTTGATCTATTATCTGTCTATATATTGATTTTTAAATGCTTTTGAAGAATCGTTTTCTTTCAAATCAAATCATATTTGATACTTTGTATTTTTTTTTTAGTTATTTTTCTCCTCTCGATCATTTTTGTTATATTATTCCAGTTTATATTAACGCTTATATTTTTATTTCCGTTCTGCTTTCTATACATATATATTATAATCAATATAATCCATATTTAATAAAAACGTTTCTCAATTTCATCATATTTATTTATAAACATTATATAATGAACATCTTCATATGATATTCGTTTGATTGATATGATCTTTGGCTTCCTTTTGGATATCATTTTGAAGAAGATGATTAATATCTAAATATTTTAATTTATTTATGCAGACTAATTTATTATCTAATAATATTTTTATTATAAATATTTTTTACATATTTTCCTTATTATGTAAAACTCTTATTATGTAAAAAATAAAAATATTTTTGGTTTTAATTTTTAATGATAATGATTAAAATTATTTTTAATATTATATGCATTTTCATAAATGTATATATATATATATATATATATATATATATATATATATGTGTGTGTGTGTGTGTGTGTGTATTTGTAAACAGTTTTCCAACGAAAGGGATGATTGAACTTGTCAATAGGGTCGACGAACGCGTAAAAATAAATTCGCTTTCCGTTTTCAAAAAATAAAAATGAACAAAAAAAATGTATATTTGTACACATAACGGTAAAATTGAAAATAAAACTGTCGGGAGCATAAAAATATAATGTAATAATGATTCGCGATGCGAAATAATCAAAAGCGGTGAAAGTTCGAAAGAGCGCTTACGAATGATTCGTCAAGTTTGCCAAATTCGAAAGGTCATAACCGACACCGATAATAAATTAACAAATAAAAATAAATTCGCTTAATTAATTAGTAACGCGTCTTACGAGTTTTATCGCTTTTATTTATTTATTTATTTTTTAATATCGTCGGTAGTTGCAGTAGCGATTTTTAATCGACGACATTTGATATCTTTATCAAAAATTATCAATATATTCGATATCAATTTTGTACACAAAAAAATCATTAAAAATATTTTCATATATACAATAAAAAAATCAATTTTCAATAAAATATTAATTAATATATAATATTTAATTTTATAAATTCAATCCATGCTAATATTTTTTTTAATAATAAAATTTTAAATTTTACTTAAATATGTTGCAGTTCATGTTTAAGATGTTGTTTTTTTACAATAAATAATTTCTGGCGATTAACGTTGGTTATATGCTAACAAATTATAGTCATCGTAAAATAAATGTTATAATATAATAATGAAAATACAAAAGTATATCAACGCAAATAGATGGCGTAATTCTGTTATTCTATAAAATATTATTTAAAAATTATTCAACAATACACTTCAATGTAAATATTTTCAAAAAAATAAAATATATACAAACACACATATATATAAAAATCATTTATTACAATTTAATCCTTTGACATATGAAATTCCATTTTTTAACAGGAAATTATTATTTCAATTAATTAAAGAATGAACTTGAAATACTTAAAAAAATATTATTTTACCTAGGAAAATTTTATCTAATGTATTGGTAAATTTTATTTTTCTATATTAGTTATTCTGAAATTATATCTATATTTTTTACATTTCAAATTGTTTTTAATTCATGTAAATTTTACCATGAATTATTACAAATTAATTTTTTATAGAATTGACATATTTAGAATTTAAATGTTATATTTTTTATTTATAATAAAATCGAGATTAATATGCAAAATATATTATGGATTTGAATTCGTAATTTGTTATCTGCAAATAAATTGGTGAACATATATGTTACCACAAGGTTATCATGAATGCATATTTTAGAGATATTATGACAAAACTAATACGTATATTTAATTTAAAATTTAATCTCGAAAAAAAATTTAAATATAAAAATGGAAAATTTTAAATTGAAAATATCTTTAATAATTTATGGAAAATTCATTTTATATTTAATAAATACCAAAAATAATTATATAATAATTTGTAAATAAATTTAAACTTGTTTTCGGGAAATATTAAAACAAAACAGTTAAATTAGCTGAAAACGAACCAATAAATCATAAATCTTTTACATTGCTTCATGTAGATGTCATTACATTGATATTTTTACTAATTCATATACACACACACATTTATATATATATATATATATATATATATATATATATATATATATATATATAATTTTTCAGTGGAATATGAAATATCAATGACTTACCTTAAATTTCCGATTGAATTTATGAAACTTTTGACAGGAAATTGAATATTAAAACGCATTTAACTTTGTTTTAAAAATTTAAAATAATTAATATATATTTTGAAACCAGAATGAAAATGATAATAAATTTTTTGTTATTTTTTTTATTTTATGAATTGATGAAAATATAATAGAAAAATAAATATTATATAATACATACATATGTAAGATAAAAAACATATAAATCAAAACATTTTTTTAATCGCAAGCTAAAAAATATATTTAAAAATACTAAAAAAATTAGCGTCGCAAGGCGATAATATTTTTAAAATCAACAATAAAATACAATTAATACGCAAATAACAATAAAAATACTGGACAATTATGTCAAAAAAAATTGTCGACTTTGGAAATTCACTAATATGAAATAAATACATATTTCAATTACGACTACTAAATTATTAATTAAATCAATATTGATTTATAAAATTAATAAAAGTATTTTAGAATGCTTCTAGTAATATTATTTAATAACAAAATTAAAAATATTTATCTTTTTTACGATAATAGTCGCTAGCGAAATATTAATATAATACTGAAAAAAATATAATCAAGAGATGGTCAATCGTTTTTCATGCATAAAAATAATATTAATTTTTAAAAATTATGTACGATGATCATCTCTGATTTGACAAATATGGCTAATTGCAAAAGAAAAATAAAATCAGTCATTGCACACACTAATTAATAATAACAACGCAAAATATACATTTTTTCCAATCTATTAATATTTACATAACGAGATAATTTTCGTTATTTATTTTCAGTTGTAACTCCTTCTTAATCTAGAAACGATCCACCGCTGAAGCTTTTTTCAGGCCTGAAAATTTCAACAAAAATATTATTATTTAAATTCACATTTTATATTAATACAATTATTATAATATTATCAACGATTGATTAAAAAATATTATATTTGTAATATAATATTTTTAATTGTAAACATGTGTAATTTTGACTAAAAAGCAAACTAACATTATAATAAGTACAAAAAATAAAAATAAAACTTTTTCGACATTCTAATCAAATTGTAATCGTCAATATTGTACGATTCTAAAGTCCGTTTTCCATATCTAAAACGAGCTTTATTCGTCGCAATTATTGATCATTTCATATACTTTCTTCTGGAACCGGTTGCAAACTGGTCGAACGCTTTGAAAGTGCAATGTCGATATAATTGCAGCGCACTAAACGTACAAAACGAATTAGCATATCTAAATCCTTATTTTTTTTAACATGGAATTAGAATATAAGAATAATATATATATATATATATATATATATATATATATATATATATATATCATATATATTGACTGTTAAATATATAGACTGTTAAAGCACAGATGGCACGTAGCGAATCAATTTTTATATTGAATCACTTGTATCCTTTGTGCTATGTTTGAATCGAGTCTTTTCTAACCAGTGGAATGTGTGGTGTTCCTCTTTGTGATGTATCGGCACAGGTACGGGTACCGGTATCGGAACTTTCTTGACCAGTGTCCTTGTATGGGTGCGAGTAAGTTTATACACTGGCACGTGAATTCTTACGTGATTGCTGGAATTATTATATATATATTTTATAATGTTTTATAGTCGGTTTATATTAATTATAAATATATATATATATATATATATATATATATATATATTATTTGTTAATTTGTTCGGATATTACTCACTGTTCGTAGGATTGGGGAACCGGTAAACCTTCGCTCAGTACGAGTGTTGTTATGAAGATGATGGCAAAGAATGTCTGAAATCGTGCGAATATATAAATAAATTTATTTAAAAAAAATGTGCATATTTTTTATAATTTAATATTACAAATCGTTTCAGTTTTTTTTTGTTAAAATAAAAATTTACAATTTAATACTTCAATTGAATTCTGCTGAAAAACCTATATAAAACTTTTAAATTCTATTATATATTCATATATTTTTATTTTTTAAAAACTAATATTGACCATAATATTTATCAAATAATAAGAAATATTCAAAAATTTAAACCATGAATTTCAAATCACAATAAATAATAAAAAAATGAATACACCTATCGACGTTACTTATAATCTATTTCTTATATAATAGTCATATATATATATATATATATATATATATATATATATATATATATATATATATATATATATATATATATATATATATAAAGCCTTATATATATGTAATATTTGTAATTTTACAGTAAAAGTTTATAATTATATATTAAATTTTATGTTATATAATATAATTATTGATATATTATATTTCAAAGTTTTCACGGAAAATTTAAATATTTAACATATTAATAATAATATGAAATATATAATATTATGTTCGAATACAAAATTTAAAAATTTAATGGAATTATTTTTTTATGTATATATATATATATATATATATATATATATATATATATATATATTTCAATTTAAATTGAAAGTTTTAATTTGAATTTAAAAAATCTATATATTCGATTAAATTCATTTTAGCAATTCGTATATAAAAAAGAATCACCATAATTATTACATTTTAAACTATACACATATCAATATCTAAAGCTGAATTTACTACCAGCTATAATCAAAACATATATAAAAAGTTTAAATTGAAGTAAAAAAAAATGTGTTTCTTAACAACATAATATCAAATATGTCATTCAGATAAAAAGCTCACGTTCGATTTCAAGTGCTCCATTTCTGCACAGTTTTCACTGTTATATTTATATAAACAATATCGGTCGTCGACGATGCCGTTGACGATATATATATATATATATATATATATATATATATATATATATATATATATATATATATATATAATAAATTACAAGATAGATATGTCGCACTACGGCAGTCAGCAAACGAATGAAGTTCCGCGGTTCGAATGCCACACTTAAATACTGCAAACAATTTTTTTTTTTTCACCATAATTATCTCGCACGCCACCTTCGACGAAGATATTATGACATTCAGAATTCCATCTGATCTCCGAGATTTTTATTTTGAAATCGATACCGTGATTCGCGAATATGAATGAAGTAGAGAAAAAAAAACGATTATTGAATTATGCGAAATGAAAATCATTATAACGCGCATTATGTGATTCATTGTTGTTGTTGTTGTTATATATAGTATAATTTTTTCTTCCATTTTTCGATTGATAAAATCGCTTGTCATCGTAGAATGTGGCAGGCGGTGGTTTTATCTTGTCTAATGTTTCGTTAAATAATACTTGCTGTAAAATAATTTGTTTAATTGTTCGCGTTTAATCGGCATGAATCGGTTTCATGCCGATTTCATCGGTTTTCATCGGTTATATATATATATATATATATATATATATATATATATATATATATATATATATATATATATATATTTGGGCATTAGGGTTGCCACAATTTTATGAAATAATTTATTATTAATTTCTTTTTTTTTATAACTTTATTTTTATTATTTTTTTCTTAATTATGACAAAATGATTTTAAATAACAAAACATCAATTTCGATATAGATGTAATTTTTTTTAACATTTTCATGACTGAGTTAATTTTTATATAATTGCTGAATTGAAATAATTCATTATGTGAAAAAGAAATAAAGTTAAAAATATTAATTAAATAAATGAAAATCATATTTTAATATCAAACAATGGCTCTTATTTTTATTTATTATTTAAATTTACTTCGAATATAATTAAAAGTAATAATCGCACAATTTTATTATATCTTTTTTTTTACATATTAATATCGTTAATCCGTTGTCGTCTGAAAAACTATCATTTTTTTTAAAGAACATCTTTAGCAATCTTCAAAAGATGTTACATAAAATTAAACTTAATTTAAGATTATTTTTAGTCATTTTTTAATAAGTTGAATCAATATTATATTATTTCTAAAATACATAATAAATAGTCAGTCAGGTAAAAGAATAATAATATATCAAAAATAATTACAATATTTGAGTCGTTTAAATATGTATCCTTTAAAAGAAAAATTGACCTTTAATGTATTAACATTTTTACGATAAGTTGATTGAATTATATATAAAGTTAAAATAAAAATGAAATTATCACTATTTAAATTTTAGTGTCAAAAGTATGCAATTTTAAAATTTAGAAAACATGTCTTTTTTAAATAAATAATATTTAAACGAAGTCAACTGAATTCTTAATTATCATAAAAAACCGTGAAATGTTTTTAATTTTTCAGTTCTATATAGAAATGAATAACAAATTACATATAAAATTAAAATAATATTATATAACATATTAAGAACTTTCTAAAGCAAAAACTGTTGTGTCAATCATTTAAATATTCTTTTTTTTCATCGTTTAATCGTCACTTTCTTGCGTGATATATTATTTAAGAAAAAATCTCACTTTTTTACATTAAACATGATAAATAACTTAAAAACTGGACAAGCTTTAATATGTTTTAATTATTAAAAAAAAATCAAATAAAAAATAATTAATATTATATATTATGTATATAAATGTTTTTATTTTGATTATCAAAATTGAATAATATTTCGATATATTAAAAAAATATAAATATTTATTTACAGAATTTCAATTAATAAATTCCATCATAGATATACCAATTAAAGGGAAGATTTTCTCTCTCCATTAAAGTTGCATTCCTCTTTATATATGCAATTATATTTTCATATCACTCGTTTATCGCGTTATGACACTCGATAAAATACATTTCATATGACATTTTAATATATTTATCTGATATAATTGAACTGTTCAAATGTCCATTATATTCTGATTTGCTATTATAGCGGCGAAGTTATTCTGCGAACGAATATTATTTATTTTATTATTAAAATTTAAATATTTTATAATGTATTGTGAAAATTATATATAGAATCGAAACTGAATAATGTGAGGGCGATGAAAATTCTTTCATTAAATCAATATGTTGAGAAACGCTGCTTATTATGGATATCCATGAACTTAATTAGAAATACGTTTATCTTGTATACAGCAATTTCCGGATTAATATTCTGCGTTATCACTTTCATTTTCAATTTTCTTTTGAGAAAATTTTATTTTTTCACTCAAAGTGAATATTTTTCATATTTATGTAAATATGAAAAATATTTGACATTAAATAACAGATTTTATAAAAAAAAATATATACATATATGAATTGATAATTGTATAAAACGAATGCATATTTCATTGCCAATGTCGTAAAAACGGTGACCAGATCAAGACACCGGACATTTGATCACAATTTTTCCGGTATGACGAAAAACCGGGTTATGGCGAATTCGCACTATCGAATTACAACGCGTCGGATCGCTGAATCGGATGAAATATTTGAAATACGATAAGTCCGACGATACGGCGGAATATTCGAGATGCTTTCATATTTACATGTTTCGCTTTTTATTTTCCCCAACGAACGTTTATGGATGTTAATTAAAATAAAATGAGCTAATTTAATTTAATTTTTTTTTTTTGCTTACAGCGATACGAATGCTCTTATGGATGTTATATAATCGTGAATTTTCCATGCTTTTCCGCAAAACCGTTCGCTTGCGAAACTCAACCGGAACCATTAAATACCATAATAATAGGTTATACGCTTAGTCATCGAATTGTACAGTTGTTTTCAAACTTTTTTACTTCCGCTACAAATGTTCTATTTATTATACATAATATTGCATTTGATATCCGTTTATAATAATTATCTTTAACATTTTTCTTCTTTCGTTGACCATTTTATTATATAAATCATTGTTTTATTGATAGTTGTTCTAAAAAGTCATATTTATAAATATAATTTTATTAAAATATATATCTAATTAAAATTTATAAATTATCTGTTTAACGTCTAAAGAAAATAATAAATCACGAAAATCGATCTATTCTATTCTAAATATATAAAAAATGATAATTTAGATGTTTAATAATTATAGAAAAGTAACATTTTCAAAATTTTATTAAAGCAAGATATTCTACTCGTAATAATAATTTCATATAAATTTAAATTAAAAAGATATTTATCATAGGAAGAAATGATTAAAAAAAAACGCGCGCCACAGTTTTGTCGCCGCTGATTGAAGTAATTTTCTGGTTAAAGCAACTTTCTCAGAGTGCTTCCGTATCGCCAGGGCCTGTCATTACATCCGATGATTGAACACTGTCTACGCGATCTTCTTTTTTTTTCTACTCTCCTATCTATGATATTTCCATCTATCTATTCGTCTATTTATCTATCCAGATCGAAAGTTTTTATTAGACTTGACATTGCACTTTTCTCGGGTCAATGATTATTATCGACGCTAGTCGATCTTGATAGTTTTTAAATCGATTCATTTGTGTTAAATTATTAGTTGCAAAAAATTCATTTTGTTTGTTTATTTATTATTCAAAGTGAATTGAAATCGAATCGTAAATGTTATTATAATTAGCATTCATTTTAGTATATATTATATTATTTGTAATTTTTGTTATTAAACAAAATTGTATCAAAAAGTGTACAAAGTATAAAAAGAATTTATGAAACACAATGACAGCTATTTTTTTTAAATATAATTTTAATTTTTTAATTCTGGAATTAAAAATATACCTTCATTAATTAAAAATAAAAATATTAGTGACATCTTTTAACATTATAGAAAACTAATGAAAATAAGAACTTTAATACCTTTTTCTTTGATTTATTTTCTAAAATACTTATTATGAATTCAAATGCTCAAAAAATATGTATATAAATATACATGTATGTATGTATATATATATATATATATATATATATATATATTTATATACTTTTATAAAATAATTAGTTATAAAATTTTTCTATAGATGTCACTATGCTATTAATTTCAAATTATATATATTTGTTAAAAGTAATAAAGGAATAAATAACTATATTATATGAAAATTACAATTATTATTGTGATAATTAAAAATATAAAGAAGTCAAAATCAATGTAATAAATGTATATTAGTAATCTATCTATTAATGAATATTACAAATCTCGTACGAATTACTTTCAATAGACGATATCATTCGAGCATCATCAGACTTATTTACGTTATACACGTGCTATGTATGTCGTTGATTAAATAAACGCATTTCGATTTTAAGATCATCGCTTCCTTTAGCATGTCTGGCGAATTCCTATGTCTCTCCGGCTCCTAGAAATGACTACGAGAAAGACCACCTCGGAGACTGTAACAACACATGAGTCACCATACGAGTGCATAAATTCGATTTTCCCTTTTTCCGACTCGTGGTGAACTTGCGTCGCGCGTTTGCCGGTTTTAATGTTCAACGCGCCGTCGACGGATTTATTGAAGTTCGTTTTAACGCGTTCACCGCTGTACAATCGTACAAAGAAATTGACTAAAAACGCCGCCGCCGTCATCGTTTCTGTCTGTCGATTACAGATTTTTTTTATACATGTATATATATATATATATATATATATATATACTCATAATATACATTGTTCACAAACCACAGCAAAAATTTATTACAATGCATTTCGTATAAAATATTTTAATATTTATGATTCAATTTCACATTGACAATCAGCCGCTTCAGTGGTTTACTTATATACTTTTTTTCACCGCCAATACTTATATATATATATATATATATATATATATATATATATATATATAAATATATATGTGTTTTTCTTTTACTTTTAATTTCGATTTGATTTATTTACTGATAACTTGTCATTTTGAACGTAATTCCATTATTCATCTCATACAAACGTATGTTCCTATTGATGATAACCGGTACAATCAGTTTTCACAAGTTTTTACCGAGTCGAATTTTTCAATAGACTAACAATAGACATGAATATCGAAATTATCGACAATTGGCTATATAGAGTATGGTGCATTTTTGTGATCTAAATCGGCAAAATCAAAATTTTGTAAGGTTGACTATTACAGTAGCAGGATTATAAACTCTATTTAAATTTTCAGCCTTTTAGTTGGGAAGAAAAATTGTAAAAATGATATTTTTTTCTTATTGCATAGGTTTATATTTCTGACACTCGCTCAAACTATCATTAGTGAATCAATTACTATTATCATTTAACTTCATTCTTTGATTAAATACAAGACGTATGCAATAATGTAAATGGGCTTCTTCTTAAGTGGATCCTAACATTTTCGTCCTTGATAAAAAAACTTTTTTTATCAGAAAATAAAATTTATAAATACTTTTACATGAAACGATAAAAAATTCATGTACGTATGGCTTTGCTTTGTCAGAAATTAACTGTAAATCAGTTTATTGAAAAAAAAGAATACTTTCCGTACCCATTATATATATATATATATATATATATATATATATATATATATATATATATATATAGTTAAAAAGTTTATATATATTTAAAGATTATAAAAAATATTTATATAACGGCGTCCAACATGTTAAGTGGTACAACAGCGAGTTAAAAACTTGACACTAAACTGCACATTATAAATAGGGAACGGCGACTTTCTTAAACCTTAAATATGTCATTACGTCGCGTCACATCGACGTTCACAAATGTAAACGTGCGAGATTTACGTCGATTTATAACGGACTTTTCGGTCAAATAAAGTCTTCTAAACTTTTCAAAAAACATTTTAAAAACGATTTTCCTAAATCATTGTTTTTAAAGTAGATTTTTTTTTCATATCATAAAATTGAATGGAAATTAATACATTTTCCTGAATGTAAACGAATTATTGAATATGTGATAAAAATTTTCACGGAAAATCCAACGAATGCATATTTTTCGTTTAGTGTTCGCCCATATTTGCTCTTTTCACTATATAAAGCAAGTTCCCAAGGGAAATTCGAGTTTTTTTTTTTTTTTTTTTTTTTTTTTTTTTTTTTTTTTTTTGGAAAGTCTACATACAAAAAATATGTCTACTTATGGTCGTATAAACTTTTACATAAGTGCGTTTATAAACTTTTTTTACGTATTTTTTTTCTCGCAAAGTATTCCACTTTAGTTTATATTAGCTTATCCTAACATTGTTTAAAAATATTTCATTACATTCAAATTTCATAACGCCGTTTTTTTTTTGAGAAAAAAATAAATTTTAATACAGTTATAAATTTTTATAACAATGTTTGTTTACGAAGTTATATATTTAATAATTTAGTTTAGAATTTATTATCTTATTTTTTAATAAAAAAAAAGTTGAATTAAAATTGTTATTTGAACACATTCATCAAGATTTTTCTCTTAAAATTTCATTTCATTTATTAAAAAAAAATATTTTTTGCTACAGAAATATTTGTTTTCAGATTATGAATGATTTTCAGATTATAAATATTGTTAAAATATTTATTTTAAAATATTGGCACATTGGAATATATTAGGATATCTATTTTTATAATTTCTAAAAGTCATTTCTCATAATTTAAACTTTGAACTTCAATCATGTGAAAAAAAATATATATATTACGATCGACCTCTAATGAAAATCGACTTTACGCTCAACTTTAAATATCGATGATTATTACTCGAATTTTCCATTTTGCGGGGTTGATCAGTTCGACTTTCGAGTGTTTTGCATACACACCGCGGTGGTACATCGGACCCATCGAGATTCACGAGAAGGGATGAGTGATTTTTCGCGAAACGCCTTCGGGCACTTTATTCGAAAACTTTTTCCTTTTTTTTTCTCATCTCTCGCATACCGTTTTTTCTTTTTATACGAATATTTTTTTCCCGTGGAAGCTTTCACCGCAAAAAGTGGACTTGCGCCGCGAAAGAAAAATTTTTTTTCACATTCATCGAATGAAAGAAAAACGCCGAAAGTTGAGGGGGGAGGGGTCGAATCGGAGCGGAAAAGCGTCCGGTTCGGAGCACTCTCGCGCAGTATAACTTTCCTTTCGTCGATGCGATTACGACGTACAAGTGGAAAATTTAATTTTGTTCTAATTTTAATACGCGTCGAACAGCCCATTAGCGGTTTAAGTTCTCGATAGCGCCGATGGAATGAAACTTTTCCGCTTATTTTTCATCGCTTTTAATGGATCGCCGAAAGATTTTAGCGATTTGCTCTCCTTTCAGCTTTCACATGTGCGGAAAATAGAAAATTAATGGATTTTACAGCGAATTTTCGCAAAACTCTATAAACAATAATTATCGATTAAAAAATAATAAAATTAATACGCAAAAGAACAATCTTATGAATTACTATATAATTATTCACTTGAAATTTTTTTATTTTATATAATAATAATTTAGTTTATAAATAAAATTTTTTCTTTAAAAAAATGAATATTTCCGTTACTTTAAAATTATTTCTGAAATTTAGCAATAATGATAGTATTAATGTGAATAAAATTATTAATAATATTCTATGCGAATATTGTTCAAATTAAATATTTAAAGAATTAATATTTTTTAATGAAATTTAAAATAATTTTATTTCAGTGGAGCAACAGCAGATCGGGAAAATGGATGACCGGAGATTTTAGTATTTCAAGCAGATGCTTGGATGTACACGAATCGTTTTAAATTTCGAATTTTCTTCAACAGAACGGCGGTTTTGCGAGACCGGTCCCCGGTAAAGCGTTCCATTTTACAACCCCCTCGTTATTCCCGAGAGCGGAGAGCCGAAAGGGTTGCGGTAATATAAGAAGGTTTCGAAACGAAAGCTCATCGGGGCCGGTTTAAAGTTGATGATTTATTTACAATCGTGAAAATGTCGAAATTTTCACGAGTGGGCGTAGCTTTCGCCCCCCCCCCCGGACGTCCCCGCGACGTACTTTTCTCGGTTTTCCCGGAACTCTGCGTTCCGAAGTTTAATATGAAATATGGATTTCACGCGCGTAAAAAGAAGAAGGAAAATTGGGCGGTCGCGACGCAGGGCCAACGGTTTTACACCCTACCCTCCCCCCCAGTTCCTAGGGTTTGTTCCGTCTACCCTTAATGAATTTTATAAAGCATTGTGACCATAATTTATGATCGAAATTTCACCGGCGAGATTTATCGATGGCGGCCTTTGAATTCACCTCCGTTCTAATTAAATAACCCGACAGCTGCTCCGCATAATATATATAATAATATAATGGATGCATCTTTCTTTTTTTTCCTTCGTACTTTATGTTCCTAATAATCATCTTACGTAATGGATACAAGGGGGATGATGAAATTTAAAATTTCATATTTTTAAAAGTGCAGGAAAATCGATTTATTACCATTCAAGAGAAAATAAATGTGAAATGTTTCAATACACCTATAATGTATAGAATTATTATAATTATGATTTTTAAACTAAAATATATTTTATCAATAATATTGTAGAATATTGAAGATAGAATCAGAATATAAACTTTAATATTATCTATAAATATAATTTTATTACATATATTTTTATTAAACTAAACAAATAAAATCGAAGAAACATCTTAGTATTAACAATGGATTTATTTTTAAGTCCCTTTTGGAAAAGTGCTTTGGATTGTGTAATTTTCATTTGTACCAGCATTTTTTTTATTGCGTTTCCATTTTAACTTATTTAATAATTCAATAAATCTAAGTGCCAATTGAAATCGACGATTACAGAATCATCCGACAGTCACTTTTCCAACATTACATATGTATGACCTGCAATTATCTGTGTAATCGCATATCCGATTGACCATTCATACCCTTATTCTAAAAATTTTTCGTTTTAAATGTTAAATTTTATTTTCATATAATAAATTTAAATTATTATTATTATTATATTTTAAATCTAATAATGTTCAATTAATTTGAGTGATAATATAAAAAAAAATCATTCATAAAATATATCTTATAAACGTTAATTAGATAATTAGAATAATAAATTTTAGTTTCAGACATCATATAAAAACAATTTACTTTCACTTTTACATTCGATTTTAATGTTTACACGGGCACAACATGTATTCATATATATATATATATATATATATATATATATATATATATATATATATATATATATATATATATATATATATATATAAGTATTACGCCATCGTACGGTAAAAGTAAGGAATTCATTTTACGTCGGCGAAATTCGACAAGAAAATGCGGAAAATTCGGCACGTGAAAATTCTTGTGTACACACGTACACGCACCTGACAAGTACAAGTATTTTCAGGTAAACTATGCACCGCCCGCTTTATGGAAATCAATATGGACGCGTTTGCGAAATAGAAGGGTCTTTCACAAATGTGTAAATGTTCTTATGGTAGGTACATATTATACGCACGCACACACACACACACACACACACACACACACACACACACACACTATACCTTTATTTTGTATACGGCGTGTGTGCGAAGTATACGTACATCGTATGGTCAATCGGTGATGTTCTAATTCATTCATTTTCATCGGATGAAAGTATGAATTTTTTTTATTTTTTTTTATATTCTAAATATGACAACAGGTTGTTTTAGTAGCGAAGATTTTGTATTAGAAATTTAGAAATTGATGTGGAAAATTATTATATCAATTTATTAAGTTATACTTTTGAAACGCTTTCAACGAAAAATTAAAATAGATCGACATACAGATATTTATATATATTTTTCACATATTACTCGTTAATAATTTAATTATTGTATAATTGATTAAAAATAATAATTAACTTTCCATATTGAAGTCAAAAATTTAAATTTTTGCATAATATCCTTGTTTGGTGCTCAATGAAGCTTTTAACAGTAAAAATTTTGCTAAATAATTGGGTTTTGTATCCATTAAATATGTTTGTTGTAGACACGCATTGATGAATTTTGAATCGAAATTTTTTCTATTGAAATTTTAAACGCATAAAAATAAATAATCCAATTAAACTACGGCTATTATTAATTTAGGCGTTTTTCGAGACTAATTATTATTTTAATTGTGTTTGAATTATGAATAAATATTTTTTTTTAGTCACAATTTATTAAAAAAAAAATGTTAAAATATAATTTTGTTTTATTTTGAAAATAAAATTTATTATATTATAATGATATTTCCATAATAAATATAAATGATGACGTATTGGTCTTTATCAAAACAGAATTATTTTTAATAAAATTTTCCGAACGACTCTTGACAATGTTCCATTATGGCAAATTGGAGGTGACATTCATTGTGCGACAGCTTATTTTGAAGTTTTTGAAGAGGGATTGCTTTGTGAATATTAAATTGCGGAATATGCTCCCCGTATTCTTTGAATTTCGCTCTTTTGCCACCTCACCTCCCCACCTCCCCCTCTGACTGTCCATCTTTAATTCTTCGACGACGAATAAATATTTCAATACGAGGACGAAACAAAGGTAAAATAAAATGCTGCGAGTTGAATTCAATCGATTTTTTTTTTTGCTTCGAACCCCTCGATATTTTCGTCTATAATTGATGGTACTATTTTCAAACTGTTGGAAAAACAAGAATATTTATAGGTGCAACGTTTCATTAGATCTAAACGCTCGTATAAAAGTTAGTGAAACTACTATTGATTTCATATAAAATTTCCTAGTATATTATTGTATTATTATATATGAAATAGTTGTAATTATTTGATTCGTATTTGCGGATGATTATTATTTTGTACACAATGAAATACGTCAATTATCGCGAAATAGTTAAACGCGTTAATTGAGCGTAATGCTAATGACTCAACGTTACATAGTGTAAATATATATATATATATATATATATATATATATATATATATATATATATATATTGACAATTAATCTGCGGATAGTAAAAGATTATCACCGTGATATAATAATATTAAATTTTATGACAATTATTTTTTAAATTTATTTCAGATATTAGAAGGTTAAGTATTGTTGTCGTGTTACAATTTGAAAATATCTAGTTGTTTGTTCGGTGTAACGTTCCTAATTGGAGACTTAGTCTTTGGTTTTAGTTGCAGGGCATAGAATAGGCCCCGTTTTACGGACTTTACCTGGAGGCCCATTAAAAGGTGGGGTATCTGGGATCGGAGTCTCCAGTGGCCACGCGGTTTTTGCGGCCCACCCTCGCCCCCCGCCACCTCTAAAACCAATAATTTAAAGTGCATGATAAATACAGGCGGTTACCGAGAAATATGTCGGCCATTTGTATAGGTCGGCGCCGTTCGCGGCGAAACTGCGCCTCAACAAATAAATATCAATTAAGAACACTAAAGGGAGAGAACTGTATCGCGGACGCGCAACCCTCGCTTTTACCATCCCATCATCCCCGCACGCCCTGAGAAGGGTACGCCGACTGTGTCTTTTCGTTCGACCCTGATTTATAGACGCCGACCGCAGATGAATATGAGCGGCGTATTAACTGCGCGTAATGGTCGACACGTGGGACGACCGCGTTAGTTTTCCCACGGGCGCAAAAACGGCGGGAAATCCCGGAAATCCGCACACGAAAATATTCTCTCTCTAGTCTGCAGTAACGGCTTCGGCGAATTTTTATTTTGAAACTATTTCACGTTGCGTTCACTGCTGACGAAACTATTGTAAAACACATTTGTTATATATATATATATATATATATATATATATATATATATATATATATATATATATATATATATAGTGTACATTTAATTAAATATAAAAAAATTTAAATTCCTTTTTTCATTTGGAATTTTCTTTTTTATGTTTAAAATCTTTTAAAACTTCAAATATATAGAATGAATACTAATCAAGAAAAAATTGAAATATTTGCAAAAAAAAAAAATATATCAATTTTCATACTTTTGCATACATTTTTACGTAGTTTTTCCGATGTTTGCGTTCAACCGTTCAAAATAATCGATCGTTTTCAACTTTATCCGCGCGCCAATAACAAATATTCAAATTATAAATATTTTCTTTTTCGATTACAATGCGCTTTCGATTCGTTTTTTATCACATTTCGCGATTTCGAATGCCGAAATATCGAATTTACATACTCGTGCGTACTTCGTATTTATTCAATCCCGTGATGTAAATAACGATGAGCCTTAATTATGCCAATGACGCGAACTCTATAATGTTTTTGACGCAATTTGAATATCGTATTTTTGCACATTCGATCAAAAGAAAAAAAAAAAAAAATATATATATATATATATATATATATATATATATATATATATATATATATACGTTCACTTGTAAAATAATTCGTGCGCACAAAGTTAGAATAAATATATTTTGAAGGCATAATTCATGCATTCGTCCCGAAGCCTATGAATATATTCTGTTACTCATTAGCCTGTACCGAAAGCAACCCTTCTTCCACTTAGAACGACCCTCTTTATCCAATACTGAGGAAAGTTAATGCTTTTAAGAGTAGGTTTTTGATCCCTTTCTTCGTCTCTACCATGTATATGTGCGTGTATACGCGATTCTGCGAGTGTTTGTATATTTTGCGAAGACGATATTCTCTGTGGTTACCTTGTTCAGTGGTTTCTTAACCAACGGATCACAAAATATTTTTTTAAACTATATAAATATACGGTTAATTTTAAATTCGTTTGCTGGATGTAATATTTAATGATATATCGATTATAATTTGATATATAACGCATATGTTCATATTATTATTTTTAAATCTCGAGAATGTTATTCAAATTATTTTAGAAATAATATGAAAAAAATATTTATAACATTCTGTAAAGAAAAATTTTTAAAATCTAAGAATCTGTATAAAAGAAATGATTATCCATATAATTTCAATTTTTTGATATAGTTCAACTGTTAATGCAAATATATAATTAAGTATAATTTAGCAATACGAAATTCATTTTATAATACATGTATAATTTCTAAAACTTATTAAAAATTCTATTGACTATAAAAATTTATATGAGATAACTAAAATAATTTCAATACGATTAATGATACAAGTCGATTATAATAAATAAATTAAATCAAACTTTCACTTTCTAAAACACACACATATTAATAGAATTAAAAAAATATATATTGTATATTGAATTCTGATAATCATAGGTTTGAAACTAGATATAGATCTATGTTTATAAATATAACGATACATTATATAACATTTAATTGTTTTTATTTGTTCATATATATATATATATATATATATATATATATATATATATATATATATATATATATATATATATATATAATTCTAAAAATAAATTTAAATAAATGTTCTCAATTTCTGATCAAATATTTTTAATACATCAATAGATATAAAAAAGATCGCGAGATCAAAGTCAAGCAAATCTGGGTCATTTTTTTACAAACGTTTGCTAACTTAACAGAAAAAAGCAATTTTTAATATAATAGCATAACATATATGGTACATATATATATATATATATATATATATATATATATATATATATATATATATATATATATAGTATATATGTGCATGAATTGATTTTTATTTAGATTACTATTTATTAAATATTGTTAAAATATATTTTCAGTAAAATGTATAATTGTTATTTTTTTGATCATGATGGAAAGGATGAAGTTTTAATATGGCAAAAATATAAAAAGTGCATGCGTACATTCGTGCACATTTTCAATTTGAATATATATATATATATATATATATATATATATATATATATATATATATATATATATATATAATAATCAAACGTCTGGAGCAACAGCAGGAAGTTGTTGACGGATTTCTAGGAAATGAACCGAGTCGCAGACCACGTATCGTCGCGTTGATCACTTCTCGGAAGCCAATCAATGGCTTTCGCCGAGACTTGCAAAAGTCTCGCGAACGAACGTTTTGCTTTTTTATTTATATATTTATTTATTCATTATTTTTTTTGTAATATTGCAGAAATGATTTCTCGCGAAACAATGGCGGTTTAAAAATATCGCCATTTGCAACGCCGAATGGAATTTTCGCGACGTGCTGAAAGCGTTGTAAAATCGTGCTTAATATATGCGAACGTCGTAAATGTTATTTTTCATATAAGACAAAGTATTTATACATATATACATATATATATATATATATATATATATATATATATATATATATATATATATATATATATTTGAATGATTTTAAAATAAAAAAAATATTATTTCAAATATATTTATATACAATGTTTAAACGGTTTCCATTACATATTATTATATTTATATCAACATTTCTTTGACTTGATCTTTGGGATAGTTTTCAGTTCTTTCAGTGATTGTAACAGTGGGGTCAAGTTTGGTGAATATAGAGGCTGAAGCAATATTACGGTATTTTTTTACACAAAATCAAAAAATATCTCGTTTTTTTATAATAGTCCAATTGATTGATATACCATTTTTATATCGGTAAATATGTAACATTTTGACATATTTATCGATATAACATTTTGAGTTATATTGAATATTTAGTCTCTATAATAAGTATTTGTGATAGACTATGGTCAATATACGGAATAAAAAATATCGTTTTGACGATGGATGTTTTTAAAATGATATTCGGTCCATGGAATTCAACAATTATATATATATATATATATATATATATATATATATATATATATATATATATATATATATAAAGGATGTCATTTTTTTCTTTTTATCTTTTTTTTCTGCGAATATTCAAACATTGTTATATTTAATATTTCAATTTCGCCCGTCAGAACGGACGTCGGCGTGCCAATTTGCATGTTTTCTGTCACATAATTAAATAGAAGTTTTCCGTGCGCGAAACCGACAAAAGGTGGACGAGGAACGCGGAAGGATTTGATTTCACGCGGATCCCGGATACCGGGATACACTTTTCCCGTATCGGCTTCACGTTCACCCCTTTCCAGGATAATTTGTCGCATAAATTTATGATTGGATGACGGAAGTCGGCAGGTGTCGATGGAGTGTTTATGCTCGGTCGTCTGATTGCGTTCGTCCATTGAATTATTCATGAGCTTCGGCTGCGAGATGACCCTCGTTTCCCGCAGGACGATCGTCCAGGTTGGTTTAACGTATATATATATATATATATATATATATATATATATATATATATATATATATATATATATATATATATATATATATACAATTAGGCGTACAGGAGTTTCTCTAAATCAACGGATACAAATGAAACGAAGCAGTTTCGCTGGCTGATTCAAAGCATGTGTAACCGGGAAGGTTCTGTTGACAATTTGGCATACATTTGAATATGATATGTTGTTAGTGGTATTTATTTATTTTTTATTTATAATATCAGAATTAAAAATATCCTTATATAGAATAGTATATTTTTTTTAATTATTTTTTTTCATTTTACTTCTATAACAATAGTTATATCTGATTTTTAATATATTTTTCTTCAATTTGATTTTTTGTTTATCTTATAATCATATTTTGTGTGATTTTTAATATAAAAAAATATGAATGTCCTGTGTGAAAAAGTTAGCGAAAAAAATATATATATATATACTGAAAGTTAATAAAAAACAACTCTCAAATTTAATTCAATTGAATTATATTTTCCTTTTTTATACATAGAAATGTTGTTTTATTATTCTGATTTCACATTTGACATTTTGAACGTAATAAATACAAACCAAAAGTTCGGATTTAAAAATTTTTATGCGATTTAAAAAGTTCACAAATGACAAATTTTAATAAATAAATTTAAATATTGACCAATTTATTAATTACTTTAATATATAATTATAACAGCTAGTGATTTTTCACATTTATCATTTAGATGTGATTAGTCAATATATTAATTATAAAAATTTGAATATACTTCATACAAACAACAAGTGTGTGTTTTTATACAATATTATATTTATGCAGTTCAAAGTATTAAAAAACGTGCTTTTGCATAATCTACCATATTAAACGTGACTGCGCGTAGCTTTCAATTAACGCAAAACACACACACAAACATTATGAAAAATTTCATTGAAAAAAAATAAATTTTCAAACAGAAAAAAAATCAATTTAAACCAGATTAAGATAATATGGGGTGAGCTTTCAGAGTAGAACGGGAAAAGAGGGCGAAAGTTATTCCGCGATTGGTTTCGGGTGCGGAAAACCTGAGGGAGGGGGGTTGGTTTGGGTTAATAAACCGAGTCGGTTTTGCATCAAACGGACCATATGCGCAGTTCGAGATAAAACAATTAATGAAAATAATGGGACGCGATAAATTCCCGCGACGTGGGGACACCCTACTAGCTCCCCGGAACGATACCATATTAACTGCGGACAAAAAATGGGAGCGAATTTATCATTTTGATGGTCGAATTAAAATGTTCGACGCCGCGAGACTTTCTACGGGGCCGCACTGTATATAAGCGATCGGAAACATTTTTATTTTATTTTATTTTTTTAGAAAGAAAATGTTAAATATTTTTATTTTTAATTATGTTTATATATTATTATTTTAGGTGATTTAAAATGGAGAAATATTTTCATGTACGATGTTAGAGCTGTGGATTTCGTTTATGCAGAAAACAAATTGATATTGTGAGTTCTTAAAGTGAAATCTTAGCTATATAAGTAATGATTATGTTATTGAAATATTTGATTTAGAATTTAGAAATGGGAAAAAAATAGGAATAATTTTATAGATTTGCATTTATTTATTTTTTATTTAATTTGAACAATAAAATAATGTGAAATTTATATGAAAATGTTTGGAAATATAAACTTTTATATAGAAAATATGCCTTATATAGATGGCCTTTTAAAATATCTGACAGATTAGTAGTTTTTTTCAGTCAAAGTTGTGAGCGATAAAACATTCTTAAATTTATATAAAAATGCAATCAAATGGACCTTACACAAGTACAGTATCAAAATTAAACTTTATATTAATATTTTCATAATTCAAATATAATTAGATTTACTCATTCAAATTTAAAATAACTAAAATAAAACTATTAAATAATTTTATATTATTATTAATAATCTATTTTTTTATATGGTATATTACAGAAAAAATAAATAAATTCATTTTAATATAATATAAAAAAGTTGAAAATCGCTATATATATATATATATATATATATATATATATATATATATATATATATATCATCAATAACGTAATCGAATTCGATACGATTGCTGTAATTACTTAAATTATCGTAATCGATTCATTGTTTCTATTAACTGACGTTTACTTCTTGTATAATATTATAAATGTTATGATTTAGCACAGGTGTTCTATGTTTACGGCTTACGAAATCTGTTAAGGGGTAGCGAAGAACGGATTTTAGAGGGTTATAAAACCCATTACGCAATATTGATATATATTTAGATATATATATATATATATATATATATATATATATATATATTATATTTGTTTTTTTATATTTATCAGACGTATTGATTTAATTATAAATAAAGTATGTATGATGTAATTAAAAAATAAAAAAAAGATCCGCAATTTTTATTCTATACAATGTTTTTTTTTTTGGTTCATATAAAATAAAATAATAAATAGGCCGTAAAGGTCGCAAACCGCAACACGCAATAATAATAACAATAAAAATAATTTCGCAGTCGTCGGTACATTAGAGGGTTGCAATTGCGCCGGTAAAATCCGACACTAGCAATCTCAAAACGACCGTACAATTAATCCGACGCGGGGTCGCTTCGCGTCGTTTGCGCGTAACGCACCGCCGCTTCCGTCTCGGGAAAATTTTCGCAATCGGGAAATTT
Organism: Leptonema lineaticorne; assembly: GCA_024500535.1. Lineage (NCBI taxonomy): Eukaryota > Metazoa > Arthropoda > Insecta > Trichoptera > Hydropsychidae > Leptonema > Leptonema lineaticorne. Next base: position 1,644,065 of record JANIJI010000005.1, on the reverse strand, counting down.
TCCGGAAGGCGGCGGGGGGACGGGAGGGGGCGGAGCGGCAGCAAAAATAGGGAACAAAAAAAAAGCGCAAACGTGTAACAATACGATGGAAAAAAATAACCGAAACGAAACGGAAACATTCTATAGCTGATTTAATATATATATATATATATATATATATTTCATAAAAATTCATAAGATAATATTAATTTACGATATTCGATATATAATATAATATTTTTTTGACGAGTAAATTTTATACTTTTCGAAAATTTTAATGACTCTTATTGAATAAATAAATAATTATAATGATATTAATATTAATATGAAAATCCAATTGAAAATTTTGACCATTAAATTAATTTTAGTTTGACCCTAAATCAAAAAAAAATTTGAAATTTACATTGACTTACTTTTATAAAAATATTGTTCAAAATAAAAGAATACTTGTAATATCTATTTACTTTTATAATTTTCTATTTTCATTGAATATATATGATTTTTAATAATATTAATAATAAATTAATGTTGAGAGTGTAAAAATATATCAACATGAACGAGAATGACTTGATCTAAGATAACAATAACGTTGAACGATAAAGATTCTGTGTCAGAAACGATGATTGTTTTATTGGAATCACGAAAATTATAACCGCATTTTATCCATAGTCATTTCAATAACAATAAAAAGGATTTTTTTTTATTCGGGTAAACGGGCGGGTTGTTCGATATTGTAATCGTGCATAAGCCTGTTTTCGGACGAATCGAGATAAAAATCTGAAATGACACGTATACATTTTTAATGCTAAAAGAGGCTTCTCGAAGTTTTATGGATGGCTGCTCGATGCGTGCTCGAAAAAGCAACATTTAATATCGTCGAATTCAAAAAAACAACAATATTGGTTTTGGCTTCATAAAAATGTTATTTTATTTGACACGTCACCCTTACGTAATAAAATGAAGCCCTCGCGGTGGGGCGCGAGAGAGTATTTTTTTTCCATATATGTATATAAACCCCCGAGGGGATTCAATTGATTCTACCCCTAAGTAAATATCTTGATATGAAAACATTCCAACGTTCAACCCCCGCGTGTCTCTCTCTCTCTCAATAGTGTCGCCACGTTTTTGGGGTCTTTCGTGGGCGATGTCGTCGTCGTCGTCCTTGTTGTTGTTGTTGAAAATATGTATGGGAATTAATTTGTAAGCTTGCGGTCACACAAAATGCGGCTCCGTCCCCTATTGAAGAACGAATATGCAAATTTGCCAGCAGAAATCCATCAAGTATTAGTATATAGGTTTGTATTGACCGTTGTAAGATATAAGCACACTAATTTACCATGAACCCTTATTTTGGCATACGTCTACTAAACGAAGTGTTTTCTATGAATAGATTTATGTATATATATATATAAAATACTGTAACTGAGCCGCTTATAGTATATTGAAATTTGTTTTATTAAATATGTTGTCTTTGATGGTTCAAAACTGAATCTCATAGATTTTATAAAATCATAAACGGTATGTACACACTTTAAATACACGATGTGTTCAATTTTTATATTTTTGAAAACAATTTTATTTATAGAGACTTAATATAGAATTTGATTTAAAATATTTACTATCATGTTGGACATATTTACCAACACTATAATAGAAAAAAAGAACTTATATAACTCATATGATACCCCAACCTCCATATTCGCCAGATATGATTCTGAGATAAAATAAGGAGAACGTGGATGTAATTAAAGTGTATCGCTTAAAAATCTCAAAACTATTCCAAAAATCAAGGTCCAGAAGTATTTTAAACATTTGTTGACTATTTTGATGTATGGTAAATAACATTAATGCATACGAATAATTCCATTATGTTAGACACTTTTCAACGAATAAATCCTCATTTGTCAGCGATGAAATCGTTTAAAATTTCAACATCATCACATTTTTACCGCATTTAAAATGAAAATATATAATATATACACAAAAAATGCACAACATTGCACAAGTTGTTCATTGTTATTTTTTTTTTTTTTGTATGTGGGGTCGTTGCGTTTCGGTGCTCAGGTGTTCGCGCGTTCACTTGTTCCCCTTTTCGCAATAAACGATCCGGTTATCCTTGCGCCAATATTACCACCGCCCACGACTGGGGTGACCATCCGTTTATCCCAGGCACTGATGATGCCCCAAGATAAATCACGGCCATCAAGCCGCTAAAGCCGCTAAAAATGACGCAAACGCGACTCGAATAACCGTCCGACCATTACGCCAAAAAACTCTAATAACGTCCGCTAAGCACCCGGATCGTATTCAGCCTGGTGTGATACAGGCGTGTGAAGATTTTTTTTTTTTTTGATTTAGAACAGAAAAAAAAATTTTTTTTTTCATACATATTGATTGAAAATTAATATATCGAATTTTATGAATGACCGCGTAAAATAGTATTGAGCTTAACGTGTTTACGAATATATTATTATTTTAGTAAACTAAAGTGTAAATAATGTGCTATGTAAACATTAATATTTGATTTTTTTTTTGTGGATGTTAATATTTGCAAAGTTCTCGAAATGTTTACATAAAAGTCAACAACGAATATTTAAAGCATTATGTAGTCCAGTGATAGACAATTTTTTTCTCAATTAATGAAAAAAAAATGTTGCTTCTATAATCTATAAAATATCATAGTATCTAAATTATTATATTTTTCAATTTAGACATTAAATGTAGACCACAATTTGTCAGTGGATTGCTAATTTAGTTTATATTATTGATTTTAATCTATTTATTTTAGGATATTTCGCAAAAAAATCTAATAAAAGCGTATATATTTTATAATTATATTTATAAAAGATTAAAAAGCATTGATTTGTATATTATAAAGAATGTAGTAATTATAATGTAAATAAATCGGTTAAATAATAACTAAAACTAAATAAATTTTGAATTTTTCTGTCGTTATGTTTATTTTAATTAATAATTATAGACGTCTTCATAATTTTTAAATTTATTGAAAATATACAAGAATTTCATTCATTATTCGATTTGCAACGAATATATATATATATATATATATATATATATATATATATATATATATATCAATTATAAAAAATTAAACATACATTATTATTATTATACACGAACAGGACATTAATGTGAAAAGCTAATGTTTTTCTTTCGAATAAATCTCGTCGCGGTCATATTTATGCAAATATACCACCATAACCGCATAATCAATTACAGATTGTCTCATCTATTGAATATTAATGATATAGAATAATGCGCATACGATGAATTAATCTATCGATCGTGAATTAATTGTAAATTGTTGCGAAATCAATATTTAATTATTTGGCCTGCACATAATTATTATAATCGGTCGTCGTTGATTACAATATCTTCACATATATTGAATTATATTAGTATACGTCTAATCAATTCTAGTAATTTTTCAATTATTGTATAATAATCATATTTAGATTTTTTTATTATTATTATATCATTTGGATTTATTAAGAATCGAAGTTAAATATTACAATAAAATTAATGTTAAACTATAACTGTATAAAAATCAGATATAACTTTTCGTTAGAATGTGGATTATATTTTTTTTTTATATTTATCAAACAGAACAATAGTTATATTTATATAAAAAAATATATAAATAAGGAAAGCAAACAAAGAAAAATCTGTGTAAATATTTTACATGGTCGAGGGCGATAACTTAACGAACGCATTTCGTCTTTCCGATTTTCTTTCTTTGAAGCGATGCACAAAATCAAGGTTAGATGATAAAAAAAGAGACACTAAAAATAGTGGAAAAACAAAGCCATAGAAGAAACGACGGGCGAAACGGGAAAATTGTAAAGGGGAAATTCGGGAAAACTTCATAGATTCACCGAGGTCTTCGTGTAAAGTGAATTATTTCGCACAAAAGAAGAACGTTGACGGTGCAGTGAATAAACTTTATTTACTTTTTTGACATTATTGCATTGTCAGCATTGCAGTTAATCATTAATATTGCTTATACATATATATATATATATATATATACTATATTTTATTTTTCATATATTAAATATAAAATTTTTAGTATATTTAATTTACATATTTTGAAAAAAATAAAATGCGAGATCATTCGATTATAAAACACTTGAATTTATAGTAGAAAATTTATAAAACTCGCACGAGAATATATATATATATATATATATATATATATATATATATATTAAATATGATATGTTATCGCGTTCGAGAATTGCGTGTCGATGTCGGAAAAACGAAAGAAAAATCGATACGGCTCGATCGAGTGAGCTTAACAAAGATTAGCTTTTATCGCGAGCAAGAATAAAACGGTGAAAAAAAAAAGAAGAAAAGTGGAAAATATTGAAAATTTATTCGTAACGGTACAAGAAATACACGAATCGTTCATTTTTTTTCCCCGACGTAATAAGGTAATTTGTAGTATGATTTACCGATCGAAACCTAAAGATATCGTGATTTTTTTTCAGCTTTCCTACCCCCATTTTTTCGTTTTGTTAGATGACTGCATCAGATATGATTGAATTTATTATTTTAATATTTTTTTATGATAATCGTAAAAATAAATTACTGAAAAATCTGCCGACGCCAGACTAAAATGTATTCTCTGCAGCTCTAATCAATTTACATGTTAATTAATTATTTTTTTAATATATATATACATATATATATATATATATATATATATATATATATATATATATATATATATATATATATTGATATTTAAACTTTAAATACAATAATTCTGAATATAGTCAGTTCTCTAGTTACAACCACCTCAACTTACGATAAAAAAACATATTTTTTTTAAATGTATTTATTTTTAATAGTTTTCGTTACATTTATATATAATTTAATTTTATATATAGCTTTAAACAATTAATTTCACGCTTTCGCAATGATTGCTCAGATAATCGATTATAAGCCAGATAACGCTTATTTATATACATATTTACTTTTTTTTAAAAATCAAAATCAGAAATAAAAACTATTATATATGCTTATATAATAAATACACGTATATTATATTATATTATTTATTTTTGTATGAAATTCCATTTACTATCATTTTGAATTACGTACGAAATTGCGAAACCATATCTAATCAAAAGACGACAACCGATAGTATATAATGTACATAAAAATAATTTATAATTTTATTTATATAATATAAAATGCACACATCTATCGGACGGAGCGAATGCAGTGGCGTACGTTTTTATTTTAATTCGCTTATGATAATTTTTTTTCTCTCCAAAATTCAAATGCCAACGTAGATGGGGATGAAAAAAAAGGTGGTCGATCGTGACGATGGGTACTTGTAGGGTTTTATCTCTTGGTTGAGAGTATATTTTTAAAGGAATCCACTCTCGAAGGGGGATACAACGTCTATTCAATAAACTTCGCTCTTTCAATACACGTTTTCACGTCATTATTGCCGCACCTCGGTTCAATCTTCAATCACTATCTCATATATAAAATACACATATTGTATATATATATATATATATATATATATATATATATATATATATATATATATATATATATATATAAATATATATATAATATTTCTATAAAATAATTATTTTAATATAAGTATGGAATTTATATATATATATATATATATATATATATATATATATATATATATATTATGAAAAATTTTCGAATTTGTTCTTGTGGTGTTTGTATGTCAAATTAAACTTGCGAACCGAATATTTGCGAAACATTTGTTTGTATATGCAAAAATTGTTAATTTTATATGTGTGTGAAATGAATGATTGTAAAATATTAGATTATTTCGTTTTGTTTATTATTTGCAATGACTGATATAAAATAAAATTTATAAAAATTAATTAATTTATTTTAAAAATGTAATTTTTAATTTTTTTATATTTGAAAATATAAAAAAATGAAAAATTTTAAATTTAATTTCGAGAGAAATTGAAGAATAGAGTATGAAATTACAGCTAAAAATGTACGTAAAAAAATAATCAATGTTAATATTATTATAATTTGAAGAAAACATCATCACACTAAAAAATTACATAATATAATATAATTTTTGAAAAGAATGCAATAAAATATTTTGCATATATTATTTGAAGTTAGAGATTTTTATCTAATGAAAATGATTTACATAGTTAGCTTTGAATATTTGGAAAAAAATTCTGAAATTCTGTATATTTTATGAACCATATTTTTCAACATATATCAAGGAAAATGGATCTCAAATAGAATATTAAATAAAACAAACATTAAAAATTTATACGATATTTTTCAAATAAAATACAAAATATTTTGAATAGTTCTATAATAAGAAGAATGGTTTCACGGAATATATATATATATAGATATATATATATATATATATATATATATATATATATATATATATATATATGAAATATTTGCGTTATAAATATAATAGATTATTTTGAGAGTCAATTTTCAAGGCTTTTCATTACATATATTAAGAATATTGTTTCTTACACACACACACACACATATATATATTGAATATATATATATATATATA
>JANIJI010000005.1:1465000-1635000 GCA_024500535.1 Leptonema lineaticorne | reverse complement strand
ATATATATATATATATATATATATATATATATATATATATATATAATATTTATATGGGAATCGTTCACGTCAATATTTATGTTTATATTGCTTATTCACTACAAATTATTTCAATGTTTGATAAATAAACTTTAAAATTGATGAATATAGTAAAATTATATGCAGTGGCAATATAAAGCCGAATGTGTTGTATTCATATAATATAAAGTCCATAAATAAACGTTTCGTGGTTTTAGCGGAATTTTATACTACCGTAAAATTTATATGGTTTTATACACAGATTTCTCATACAGAATCATTATAAAATATATTTATGTACGAATTTATTAATATTATTTTTTAAATTATAAATAATATGATTATTATATTATATATAGTAATCGAGTCTGTTTCGAATACAGTTATAACTTAAATTTATAATAATATACATGTTTAAATTATGTAATAATTGTGTTGTGAATGATATATAATAATTTTAATATTCAGTAATTGACATATTTTAATATAAATATCGAAATATTACATTAAATCATACTGTATAAAATATTGAATTTATCTTGTAAAATATTATATATATATATATATATATTTATTATTTTTAAAGGGTGTATAAATATTTTTTTTTAATTTTAAAATTAGAATTGGTGTATTATAGAAATATATAATAAATGTTTTATGAACCAAATAAAATAATAATAATTATTTTGATATTTTTTTTTTTAGTATCCTTGTATTTAAATATGCGCGTAAAATATATAGATAGGAAATCAGAATCGACGTCAACTAATTATACAAGCATATTAAGTTTTATTAGTGAACATGTTCGTGAACACGTACATCTAAAAAAATACATACATACATATATATATATATATATATATATATATATATATATATAATGTTGTTAGTTTTGTTTAAATATACCGATGTTTACTGGGCGGTTCTTTTGAATTTTTTCGGCAAAATAAAAAAAAATTGTTTGATTTGATTTCGTAATCCGCTGTCAATATTTTCTATTCAATAACAGTAATGCAGAAAATACATTCACCTGAATTTATAATATTTTTTATATAAAAAGAAAATACGTTTATAATTTTTTTTATTTCATAATATTTTATAGAAATATAATTATTAATGTTTATTTATTTTTTATCGATTTTTTTTTCAAAACTATATCGAACTTTCTAATATTATAAATTATCATCAGCTAATACTTATTTAATAATAATATGTAAATTTCGTAATAAATTTTATTTAATATTAAAAAAAATTAAGAAATATTCATTGACAAAACTAAATAAATCGATTATTATAAAATATTATTGAATTTTTAAACATTACTATCACTGAGAAGATTTATATATGAATTAAAAAAAAAGTTAATATAGGAAAATGATATCATAAATTTAAATATGTAATTTCTATATATAATGTATATATTTATGATTTGACACAATGATCATAATTATTAACACAATTGCGAAAATACAAGATAATAAATAAGTTCGAATCGTGCGACTTTCACCATTAATTTTTAGTATATAATTACATCGACCAATGTCGAAGTTAAATGGAATTTAATTCTTATATATATAAATTTATTGGTCGTTTCACGGTGGACCGAGTTTATTATAACTATTACCGTTTCTCACTAAAAGTAAAAATAGAAAAGTAAAAAAGAAAAAGTTACAATAATATCGAATAAAGTATCGAGTGATGTTTTATTGCGCGTTAAACGATTCGTTGAGAAGAGAACGCGAAGGCTGTTTTATTTTATTTTATTTTTTTTTATTCATTTTCACCCCGTAATGTTAATGATATATGTTATTTGACACCAGAAGTAATGGTGTACATAATTTTTATTAGTTGTATTTTATTGTGAGTGAATTTTTCATTTGTGGTAATATAATATACGAGTGAATTTTGTTAAATAAAATATGTGCATTGTTAAATAATCACACAATATAATATAATGATGTATATAATATATATATATATATATATATATATATATATATATATATATATATATATATATATATATATATATATAATTAATATTTATCATTGTTGATGTTCTATAAAACCGCGATCGTCAACCTTTTTATTATTTCTCTTTAAAAAAAAAAAATAATATCGATGCAGCTTAATTAGTATTTCAATTAAAATAAAGGAAATCAACGTTTATTATAATTATTGTATATAATGGTAAAAAAAATTCTTTGAAAGATCAAAATTTGGATTATTAGAAATTCTTCGCGAACTCGGATGAAGTATTTCGATGTTATATTAAGCTCACCATCAACATATAATTGACAGTGACAAAACGTTCTCTTAATCATTTCACTGCGAAATATGCTTTGACACAACGGAAACATAGAAAAATACATATATAAATATTTATGAAATAGAATTATACCAAAATATAATTTATTATCACATCATTTTTTATATATGACACGTGATATTCCATTGCATTAAAGTTGTCACGAATATGTAAACTTCGATTGAAGACGAAATGATTTATATATATATATATATATATATATATATATATATATATATATATATATATATATATATATACGTCTCAAGTGGATCCATCTGTGAATTCGTGCACTGTGATTTTTTTCTTAATTATTTATAGTCGTTTATATAAGATGAGTAATGGTATTATTATAAAATATTAACGCGTATAAAAATGTAAAATTATTTATACTTTTCGTATTAAATGATAATCACAATTAACCATTATAAATTTTTATTGCGGAAATTTTTGATTAAAATGTAAATTATATTTGAAATATTAAAAATAAAAATGACAATGAAGCGCGTCGTTTTATATAATATCGAGAATTTATTTAACGTTATTATATATTGATTGTATGTTATAAAAATATGTGAAATGATGATTAAAAAATATTTAGTCAATAATTTATATTATATACATTAAAAAAATACTGAGATCAATCAAATATTTAAATAATATGTTAAAAATATTTAAAATAAATGGTTTTCTATAATATGATACGCTATGCAGAATTAAGTTAACATTGATGATATTTGATAACCCTTTAACAACCCCTTTTAACATTTATTTAACATAAAAGAAGACAAATATTTAACAATATTGTCAAGCATTTTGCGGTTTTATAAATATTTCAAAAGGTATCTTTAACTATTTCAAGCATTTCTTTTACAAATAACCTTTGAGCGTCTTTTGTAAATGTACGCGTTTATATATATATATTATACACATTTTAGGAACCACTGTTATAAATTAGACACTTGTCAAACGTGTCAACAATTAATATGTGTATTTAAGTATATTTGAAACATTTTTTTTTCATGTTGTAATTCGAATTTGGCGTTTCAAACACTTGTCAATGATTTTATTAATGAAGCGTTGAAAAGAAAATTACTGATTTTGATATTAACCCAAATTATTATCATAATAATGATGACATTTTCGATAAAAAAGTGATTTTATTATATTCATAATTTGTCGACACTTTAAGTATAAATAATCACAACAACGAAATTATGTGTATTGAAGACATTTATGCAATTTTTAAAATTATGTCAATTAAGGTAGCGTTACTATTATTTTTTTTTTATAAAAAATAAATATTTTATTTATTAAATCAATAATATTCATTTTTAGAATTCGTTTCAGATATCTACATTAACATTTTATATTAATTTTTTTAATTATTTTTCATGGAAAAAAATGTATTGTAAAATATATATTTTTGAAAAAAAAATCGAGTACTACTAATGTAAACTGAGTCACATTTTTTTAACACAATATATCAATATTTAGAGGCATTCTTTGTAAATTCGGAATAATATTTTTTAAAACTAAATTTTAATATACATTTGAAAAATTAAAGCTAATTTTAAAAATTATATATTGTTTGAACTTATGAAATAATCACTGCATTAATACATTTTATTTAGTTTATTTTTTTCCTTTTTAAACCCTTATCGCGTCGTAAATTATTTTATATATATTTTTTTAATTATAATTTATTTTTATATATATTTTTTTAATTTTATAGTCGTCAAAATCAAAGCAAAATTGGAACGTAAATGTCGAAATATTTTAAACTAAATCACATATAATAGGTACAATACAAATTAAACTTCGACACGGTAAACATTATTTAAGTGTTAAAAAAAAAATTATATACACAATTTAATTTTATATACACGATTAAAACTTATTTTATATAATTTTCGCCGATTCTCAAATGCGAAACGTTTGAATATCGGCCGTTATAGATAATATTAAACGGCGGCACGTTTAAATTCACCCTCGATATATATATATATATATATATATATATATATATATATATATATATATATATATATATATATATATATGCGTAGGGCACCGCGAATTTCCCTAAATAAATGATGCCCCGTGGAATTGCATGGGTGCGGCGCACGGCGTCACCGGTGTAACGCTCGCATTATTTCGCCCGGGCGCCAAAGGGTTAAAACGTACGCGCGCGAAATCCATCGGGATGCGAGTGCACCGTTTGAATTAATCATAGGGTTAAGCGTGCTGGCTTTCGGCCAGCTTCGGCAGGAAACGTTAGCGAAATGAAATATTACGAGCTTTAAGCGCGTCGCACATTTATAGCGAGCTCGTAGTAACAAGACGAACGACTTCCACAAAACGACCGCGGACCGTTTATAGCGAAAATTTTGCGAAAAGCGCGTGCATCTGCTCGAATTTGTCCCGAAATATGTCAGAAACTATGTCTAATTATCGATTGATAATATTCATTTTTATTTTTTTATTTTTTTTATATTGAACGTACAAAAATTTGTTATAAAGTGAAAAATCTTTGAAATGAGAATATCTTTATAAACCTATCCCAAACATATATATTTCATACATGCCTATCTAGATCGTTCGACAGTGGACCTCAAAGCCTTTCCTGGCTAACAACTCTGTTTTCAATCATTATTTAAATTTTATGTCTTATATCAGGGGTGGCCAACTTTTGTGTACGTAATATCGACTTTTTATTTGAAAAATGTGTCACGATCAACTTGTTATATATATGGGAATTAAAATAACATGAATAATTGTTAACAATATTTATTAATTCGAAATTAGGTAAACATATATAGAGATCTTATGATTTCATTTGTCGTAAAATACTTATATCCGTGTATACGACCATAAATCAAAACATCGCACGCTATCGACCGGTTGGCTACCCCTGTCTTATATAATCATTACCTTTATAGTTATAAATAAAATAATGCGATAATAATATTTTAAAACATAATCTTTCAAACGTCAAATATATATATATATATATTTGATATTTTTTAAAAACCAGCGAAATAATGAAGGATTACTGTACTCTTTTTACTAATGTAAATGCTACAACTAAATATTTTTCTTTCATCATAAACTGCAGGAAATCGCACTTTAAAGGGTTTGATCATGGTATTCAAATTTCCTTGTTTTAATAAATGTCACGAACACCCTCTCTTTGAATATACGACATTCTTAGAATTTGTCTTTAGAGTCACATCTCAAAGGCATCAATCCTCGTAGATGTGGCTCCAGTCAACATTCAACCCTCCATTTCTATTAGCAAAATCGAAAATAATACAGTCGAATCTGGTTAGTATGATACTCTGGATAATATGACACATATAGAATTCTTCATTTTATAATCTATGTTTAACACTATGACATAACACTTAATCCCCATTGATGTCATACTAATTGAACTTGTCTGTATTAAATAATGCTATATAAATAATATCGTTTTTAATTCTAAAACGATCGAAACTTCTCATCAATTTTCAGTTTTTGTCATAAAAAAAAATATAATCCATTATTAATTTATTTTATGTATTTTCGTTCAACTTTTTTGCAATTTATTATATCGTTCAATTTCCAGTTAAAGTAATTTTCTACGAATAAATACGTTCAAAGCTTTAGGGACCTTTTTATGTCGTTCTATTAAATCTGGAATTATTTACAAATTTTATTATTTTCTGATATTTATTCAATTTAAATTTTTATTCGTTAATTAATATCAATAAATAAAAATGGTCGTTAAATAAATATGTTTGCTTTTTGAAAACTAAATCTCACTTAACTATATAATCGAATAACTGATTAAATGTTCATCGTTTAAATAATATATATTTTTTATTCTCAATGTAATTTTACATCAAATTAAACCATATTATATATAATTTGATTATTTTTTTGAACTTCATTATCTTATTTAGAGATTTATTCGAAATGAAGGGAACCTAGTAAAGCGTACTTCGTCCTCGATTTTTGAATATTGTCGTTCAAACGCACGCACATATTTTATTAGGGGTACAAGGGAGGAGAGGGAGGGGGTTGGGCTTTTAAAAAGTAGCATTTTTAGCGGGTCCCCATAGGGGTTGAACAATTAATCAAGCGACAGCTAATGAAGTTGGCAGACCCAACACCGCACGTCCATCAATCAATCTTCGTCGAACTCCAAAACTCTCTGAACTTACAAAAATCGATGGCGACACGTTTTACACTTTTTTTTTTGTTTCGTTTTGTTTTTGTTTTTTGTTTTTGTTCTGCTATAACTTTTGCTACTTTTATATTCGCGTATCGAATATGGATTTTCCTAAATTAGAAACATGTCGAAGTCCATATCGATCCTGGCTGGCATATATATATATATATATATATATATATATATATATATATATATATATATATATATTTAAATATTACATAATTTCATTTTATTATTATGACATTTAACTAAATGTTTGATCGTCTGATAAAACTGTCAATATTCTGATATAAAATATTCATAGGATTTAGTTCGATTTTCATTCAATAGATTTATATAATATATTTATATGGAGATATTCATTTCATATTCAATGGATTTGTTAATAAATATTTATGAGATATTCAATTAATTAAACGGTTTTCAATTAATAATTTCAGTATTACCGAGCGCAGTCTCTTTGTAAATTATTAATACAATTTTAACTAACAATTGTAAGCGTATTATTAGTATTATAATACTATTTAAGATTTATTATTACTTTAAAAAATATTATTTATTAAAAATTATTTATCAGCACGATATTAAAATGTAAATTTTTCTTTTCATTTGTTTTATATATTTAAATTGTTTATTTCATATTTAATAATATGAATTTGTCATGAAAATGTGAATTTTGATACTCGATATTTTAAATTTTATATTGATAAAATTTTGTAAAAAGAAGTGAATTAAAAATTAGCGTTTTATTGTTCAATATCCAATAAATAAAAATATTAATTATTGTAATTCTTATATATATATATATATATATATATATATATATATATATATATATATATATATATATATCATAATAATATTAAAAAAAAAACATTAATTAGATATACATAAAAATTACATATTATTTATAATCATAATAGGATGAATAAATATAACCAATCATTAATCTTCTAATAATTTTCGATTCGAATGAAAATAAAAAGAATATAAAATTAAACAACGGGATTCTATCCATCAGGATTCTAATCGATATGCGTTTATAATGCTCGTTTTATCCGAGTATTTATCAAAACGTAAATTAGCTTTTATACACATACAAATATATATATATATATATATATATATATATATATATATATATATATATATATATATATATATATGTTAAATCGTCGTTTTGTCAAATGTACTCACAAAAGAGCTTGCTCGTACAAATAAAAAACGAATAAAATAAAAATGAAAAGCCTCATCTTGCATATATATATATATATATATATATATATATATATATATATATATAGGCTTTCATCCCATATCCATAAATTTCACCCATGGTCATAATGAATTTCGTAGAAATTAAAAGCATTCGACGATATCATGTTTGTGTACGGATTACACAAATACACACACACACTATATATATATATATATATATATATATATATATATATATATAGGAAGGCTTCTTTGGCGTTTACTTCTTCGTTTAATTTACTTGGTTTCGTCGTGTGAAGCCTTCGAATGTACCGTTCGATCAATTAAAATCCGACGACTATCGCCGTTTATTGTAATCAATATACGCATATCGACGTTATATACGCGTTAATAAAATACGAACGGCGATCGACAAATTGCGCGTACGCTTTTAACGATGCCGTATAAAGTCGGCGCTAGACATGTTATCATCGTGATTACATTTATGTGCGGTTAATTCGACTTCTCTATATCAATAATATAACGACACATTTTTAATTATTATTTAATACATTTACATTTTTTTAAATGTTATATTCAAACAATTTTCTTACCACCTCTACTTACGGCAATTAACATTTACTTTGCATTTTTATATGTATTCATTGTTTTATAGTTTTTGTGACAATTGATTTCCTGAACTTTTGCATTCAATCGCGTCATCCTTAATTTTGTTGTACAATTACATATATGTCCATTGTACGAAATTTGATTTACGTTCGAAGTCGAGAACTGACTATGTTGTATAAGTATTTCGAATATTTATTCTAATTATGTATATCATGTTTCACAATAATTAAATAGTAAATTGATATTTTTATAGAATTAAAGAAATTTCATTTAATATAATATTTTACATAAAAATAATATAAAAAAATAAATATAAAATGATATAGTATAAGCTATATTAATAAATTGTTAAATTTTCATACATTGTTTGTCATACTGATATAACCCGATGATGACCAAAATAATATTGAAATGCAAATATATTACAATCGCTAAATTCTAACAAATATTAAGTCCGATTTGACACATATATAAAATATATCGATGAAAAACAAAATAATATATATATATATATATATATATATATATATATATATATATATATATATATATATATATATATATATATTTTAATTTTAAAAGCAGAAGGGCAATTGGGGTTCGTTTTATATTCTAGGTGTAAGCGCATGTCTTGATATGAACCGTTTCAAGTCATGTGAAACATTTTAATAGGTGCCACATGTCTCACATGGCGACGCACGAATGTCATTTTCGCTTTGCAAACATGATTTATTATATTTCTGCTCGAATAAACGGCTCCGAGTTAAAAGGCAGTAAGAACAATGACCGGATCATTATCGATTACATTCATCATAAAAAAAATCAAAACATCATTATATATATATATATATATGTCAATTTTATTTTTATATATCTATATATAAATATATTTATAAATAAATAAAAAAATTAATATGCAGTGTGCGATGTTTATATACAGTGTGAAATATTTAGCCACGGATCGTTAGATGTTTTATGTAGATGTATCGTTTGGCATTCCATTCGTCGCTGGAATAATGAGTGTTTAACTATTATTGAGATAGTGTCGGAATTAATTTTAACGCTTTTTTTTAGATTGATATTTTATTGGATTTTTTATTTTTGTTTTGCTCGTATGCTGCTCGCATTCATAATAATTGACGACGAATTTTTAATATGGGACGACTTGCTATTTTGCTAAATATTTTATTGGTTGACTTTTTTCGTTATTAAATTTAAATATTAATAATAATTATGTTAATTTAACTATACATAACGTATTGTTTTTTTTACACTATCAATATGACTTTTATAAATTTAAAATGGTTGTTAAAGTAATAACGTTTATAATTTGAAGTACTTAATAAGCATGTTCTAAGCAACATGTAAATTTAAATTAATTAATAACTTAAAAATGATAAGAATATTTTTTAAGATTTTGCGTTTTATAGTCAATTTGACTTTTTAAAGTGATAAATCATAATAAAAATATCCACGATATACCAAATTTAATTATAATTTAACAACATAAAGTTTAATAATGATAATTTTTATATACATTCATAAAATGGTTGTATTTAATAAAACGTTGAAAGTATATTAAAAATATATATATATATATTTATTAGAAATATATTTTTTATATTATTTTCTCATTAGAGACAGGATACATTAAGAGGCGGAAAGAACGAATCGCAAAACGCAAGTCGCAAATATTACATAGCGATAAAATAATAATAAATAACACCGAAGTCACCGAGAGGGTTATCGCTGTATATTATTCATGCATTGATTAACTAATTATAACTTAATGATAGTGATATTTATTTTTTTCTTCCAATTTAAACTCCATATATAAATGTCATCGAACGCAAATAAAAAAAAAATATGTCGCGTTTATTTTTAATTTTCGCGATAAATGTAAATATATTATTTTCATATTATGTATATTTTTTAAAATTATTTATGATTCCTGCTGGTTGTTTGGCATTAGAAAATTGTATGAATTTTTTTAATATATTAATATTTTTATCCTTTTTAAGGAAATTTTCTTATTGCCTATAAGCAACAGGCAAAAGGTTAGAAGTTTGATCGATAAAAACAACATAAGAAAATGTCAGCGATATATGAAAAGGCAAAAAAGGTGTATATATTTATATATATATATATATATATATATATATATATATATATATATATATATATATATATATATATATATCATAAATAAAATTTTGAATTTTTTATTAATTTATATTATTAATTATTTCAACATTTGTTATTAATTATATACTATTGTATATAGGAGTGAATCGTTAGCTTTATATCCAATATTTTAATATTATTTTTTTTCTGAAGAATTTTTAGTTTCTATTTTTCACATTTAGATGAAATTTATTTTAAAATTAATTCATAAATTTCTCTCTCTCTCTCTCTCTCTCTCTCTCTCTCTCTATATATATATATATATATATATATATATATATATATATATATATATATATATATATTAATTAATTAAAATAGGAAGGAAAATTATTTAGAAATAATATAAATAAATATTATTACGAATCTATAATTCAAAATATTAAAAATAAAAAATCACACGGTATCAAATGAAAAACATTTATTTTTATAAAAAAAAAATGTAGGATTAAATTAGTAAAAATTTACTAATTTATTACAATATTTTAAATCAGAAACGAGCAATCTTTTTATTTTCAAACATCGATAACGTTAAGAAATTGTTCTTCATTCTCAAAAAAAAAAAAAATGAAGATAAATTCATTCTCTTTAAACGTCACTCAATCATTATTTTTTAAAAGTGACTCAAAATAAAAATCAAACTAATGCAATGTGAAATGGAGCATTTGATCGATTGCCTATATCTATTTTAGAATTTATTTTTCATAATAAATAAAATAAACACACATACACACACACACACACACACATATATATATATATATATATATATATATATATATATATTATACATATAAAGTGTATTATAAATAACTTTTTCGATGATCGCGACGAGGGCGCGCTTGCACAGGGGCGGTCAAGCGTTTTTCCGCGGGCCGGCTCCCTTGTTTTTTTTTTTTCGTACGCTAGGTGGCGCCACGGTCGCGTTACGAGTTTTAGACCGTCGTGTTACCGTCGAGTGTCAGTCGCTCTGATCGCGTTGTGTGAGTGTGTCGTGCGTCATTCCAACCAATAGAAACATGTCTTGACCGTCCGTAGTCGGTTTACGAACTGTCAACCCTATCAACTATATTATTACTTATATAAATATATGTATATATATATTAATAAATAAATATATATATATATATATATATATATATATGTATATATATAAATCGAATTTTTATAATTTATTAAATGTGTAGATATATTTATATATATCTATATAATAAATTTAATTTCGTTTATTTTATATATATTAATTATATTGTAATTTCACGATAAAAAAAAACTTGTTTATTATATTGAATAAAACTAATTTTGTGTGCATTTATCTACACGTAATTTATAGTAAATAAATATTGTGTATTAAAAATAAATATACTATTGATGTGAGCATATATCGAATATAATAATTGTTTTTTTTCTGTACTATATATATATATATTTTATTATTGTGTATTCGTGTATATAAAGAAGAACTTTATTTTGGGTATGTATTTTATTTATATATTATTAATTATATTGAATATTAGTTATTTAATTAACACAAATGTGTGACTTTAAAAAGTATCGCTTTTTTATTCAGTATATATATTTTTTGCTTTATAATGTATTAAAATAAAATCAAAATTGCTTATTGGAATATATATATTAAAAAAATCCTCAATATAATTTTCGTGTTTTTGTTTTTTTTTAATAAAAATAACAATGAAATATTATTATATTTAAAAATCAATATATATTTAAAAGTTGTTTTTTTATACTAAAATTAATTAATGTATATAATGTTGAAAATTTATTATTGAATTAATCAATTTAAAATATTATAAATAAAAGATTTTCAGATCCATTTCAGTAACATCGATCGTTGTTAGAACTTTTATATGGCTTCTGTCTGATTTCAAAGGGTTGTTTTAATATTTACACATATAAAATAAATTATATATATATATATATATATATATATATATATATATATATATATATGTGTGTGTGTGTGTGTGTGTGTGTGTATTGAAAATGATGAAAAATTTTCGCACGTGACACGCGATCGCTTAATGACCGTCGAAAAATGTGAATATTTTTCTTTTCACTTTTCGTCGAAGGGTAAGAAAAAAAAATTATAGCGCAACAAAGTAAATAGTTGATATTTAGGAAGCTTGTCAATCATTTTTGACATATATTTTTTTCTTTTTCGTACCATAATTGACACGTACCGCATAATGAATGACCGAGTTTTTTAATCATTTCTGCATTAGACTTGAAATTTCTCGGAAAATGATTAGCGACGTCAATCTAAATTTTTTTTTCGCTCGAAATTTGCAATGCATTTTAAAAATGTTGACCCGTTAAAACAAATTTTAATACATTAAAAAAATTGATTTTTATTAAATAAAAATAAATAACTGAAAAACATTGAACATCTTAATATCCGATTCAATGATAATTCTTATATTCTTCATAGTACAATAAAATTTAAGTAAATTTTTCTAATGAAAAAAAACATGAATTCATAATTTATGATAGTCGTTGGTTAAATAATATTTTAACATGGCCGATAGTCGAATACAATTATAAATTAAAATATATGGCGCGAGTCAATATCGCCGTTTGTTTTTCTTTTTTTTTCGAAGTTCTTAATTGGCCATAAGATTGTTAATTGTTGAGCAGTACCGGTTACAGCGATTTATAAAAGGAACTCGTAAATTTTGAACACATGGCGTTTCGTTTTATAAACGGCTTACGAACGGCTTTAAGGGCCATTCCGTGTTACATAAAAAAAAGAATTACACGTGAAACAATGATAGTTTTTCGTGTGTTCTACTCCTGATTTTGTTCACCGTTTTTTATCTATGTAATATATTTTTTAATTCTATTTTATATGTATTTGTAAATTGTCGAAATTTTTGATTATTTAATATAATTTTTAATTTTTATAGAAAATACATGTTTTATAATATTAATGATAAATTGTAACTATTTATGAATACATATTTTAATTATATATATATATATATATATATATATATATATATATATATATATATATATATATATATATATGTATATATATATATATATATATATATATATATATATATATATATATATATGTATGTATATATATATATATATATATATATATATATATATATATATGTATATACTAAATCTCCAAAGGACAAATTTGAATAATACATTATTAATATCGATATCAAAGTGTGGAAAGATGATTTTTATATGTAATAAATAAATTGAAATTTGTTCACGTGAAATATATATATTTTTTAATTTTAAAAAAATATTTATCGTTTATATATTCAATTTTAATAATATATAATATATAGATATTTTTATATTAAAGTATAAAAAATATATAATATAATCTAATGATCGAAACATAATATTTTTAGGCAATACGATGCGAGCATTATTATTATAGCATATTATATATCATACGTACACGTGAATAAAAAAAGCAGGAAAAATTTTAAAAGAAAGATATAAATAACAAACTTTTTTATTTATTTATTTATACATATTTAAAACGTTCCGTGCATTAGTGTTACGATCTTTGGTACCATCGGTATTTTGCATTAGTGTTTATTGAATGTATCATAAAACGTGTATAAAAATATCTTCAATGCCTATATTATATATATATAAGCATTGAAACGTGTGTGTGTTTGTGTAATATCAGTTTAATACAAAATATCGAAAGAATATTATATATTTGGTTCATCATATATTTTTTTCTCAACTTAATTCGAACCCGCATCGGATATGAAGCTATATTTCAAATCGATTATATCTACGTATGAAAGTAATAGAAGAATGATTAAAAAATTATCTACTTCTTATTTTTTTTCTTATATAGATATAATTTTAAAGTAATATGTAATAATGATAAATGTTTCGATTGTGATTTATGATCGCTTGTAAATTAAATTAAATGACAATTTTAATGACTGAAATAATATACAAACGCGTGTCCGTAAAATATTGTATAGTATATTATTAAATTAATTGATATAGTGTTGAAATTGAAACGTTCAAAAGTGTACGGCGCATCGATTATACGTAAGATTTGTTTAGACGTTTTACTGTAAATATACGTTCCAAAGATGAGGGTGAAAAAAAGCACAGTCGGACAAGAAAAAAAAGGGCTATTTCGGAAAGTAATCAACTATCAATTCACTGTACGACGCCGCAGACGTGAAGGTGTCGAAATGTACTAACCGAACGTGCGCGAGCCAACGGAAAAAATCCAAAGGCGCTGGTTTTTCGGGGAAAAAGTAACGAGAAATGTGCGAGGGTAAAATAAATAAATAAATAAAAAATAACAAGCGTATATAAGTAAGTGAGTAGTGCGTCGGAAAAAGTTCAAAAGATCGCGCCTGTTTGTATATATGTAATATATATAAATGTATAGTAAATCTCATTGCTCTCGGCTACCGTCGACTAGCGTTGTAAAATAAACAAAACCCGTCGACGGGGTTACGACGCACCCCGATCGCGGGGAGGGGTGCAGGCGGTGACGAAGAAGAAGAAGAAAAAGAAAAAAAAACGATGAAAAGAAAAGCGGTACGTACGTACAAATCGTACGGATTTACGACGCCGAAAAGAGGAGCCGTTGAAAAAAAAATAACGGTCGTAAAAAAAAAGGAAGGAAAAGTAACGACGTCGGTGCCGTGTTAGGTGAGAAAAGCGCGTCGAGACTTGTAACGTTCTAAGCGCCGCGCGTTTAAAAATCGACGCTTTGTTAATCGAAATTTTTCTATAAATATATATATGTATATATATATATATATATATATATATATATATATATATATATATATATATATATCTTTTTGGCGTTTATGACGCGATACTTTTTCGATTGATATAAAAATTTTTATTTAAGAATTTATTTTAATGTTAACGTTATATCCGATTTTCTATTTCTGATCTTTTTAAGTGATCTGTTAAAAAAAGTGCCTTGAATCGTATCAATTTCGATGAAAAATATTTCGTTATAAATATATTATTTTTCATGTTTTTATTACCAATTTCAATTTATAAATATGTTTTTTTTTCTATGAATTTTCCTATATAACTATATAACTAACATTATACATTAAAAAAGATTAAATACAGATAGAACTAATACAATCTGCAATCGAAACAATGGTTACCGATTTGTAAGTCGAATTAGAAACTACCCGATATTTGCATGGTATACAAAAAAAAAATGTTTTTATATCGATTGAAAATTCTCATGTAATAGTTCCAAAAATAACACGAATCTAATATAAGACCACATGGATGGATTTTTTTTGTTGATTTTCTATAAATATACGTTTGTACTTAAAGTTTAACATTATAAATCACGAGATATTCAACCCCCTTTTGAGTTTTGAAGATTTAGATTTTTTACAGGGTTGCATCAACAAACAATTATATATATATATATATATATATATATATATATATATATATATATATATATATATATATATTACATAATAATATATTAAGTTTTTTTTTAATAAATGAAAGTTTTCTAGTTTATAATTTTAATTCTTAATATATTCATAATTCAAGTTAAAACACGTTGAATGAAAATGTAAAATATTTTTAATTTTACAGCGAAATAAAATATTTAAAGGCTGAACGTAGTTAGAAATTTGATCGTTCAAAAATTTATATAAACTTTTTATAACTGTAAAATTTAAATAATATTAAATTTCGATGTAAATTACCATAAAAAACACACGGTTTGTTTACATTTCTATACGATGAATCTAGAAACATTCGTTGGAAACAAATAATATATAATCATTATCATTATATATATATATATATATATATATATATATATATATATATATATATATATATATAATGAAAAATTGAAATAAATAAAATTTGTCCGCAATAAGATCTCAACATTTCACAGTGGCGTAATAATAATATACATTAAACCGTTACAAAAGGACGAATTGCTCGTTTTACTTGTTTTAGCTTTTCAATTATCCTTTGTGACCAATTTATTTTGCCGCAAAAGGACGTTTAATTGTTTGCGGCGCGTCGAACCGCGACCGGCAACCAAAGTGTTTTCTCTTGATGGGTTTTCTTGGTAAAGCGGACCAGGACCGTTCGTCAACCGACGTTTCGTCACCGCTTACAGACGTATTGTCACAATTAACCGTTCTATATACAGTGTGAACCGAATAATATATAATCAAATCAAAACTCATCTTATATATATATATATATATATATATATATATATATATATATATATACTGATATCAAGTCACTTTGTGTTATAATATTACATAAAATAATTTTAAATTTCGCAAAATATTCTAACTTCACTTTACAATATCACAAAAGCTTATCTAAGTGTCGAATGTATTATATATATATATATATATATATATATATATATATATATATATATATATATATATATATATATATATATATATATATAACTGAGACGAATGAAAGACTTGGTTGGCAATTAAAAGCTCGACAAAAGTGCTAACGACCACCCGCAGAGTTTTAGATGGCATTTACCAGATTCGTTTAACCCTTTGATGAATCGATATTTTTATATAAGTTATTATACGATGACGTTTAAAAATCACTTCAACACTATTTTTTACAAATAGTGTTTTCAAACTGATAACAATAAAATTAAAAAAAAAATATATATATATATATATATATAACTAATATTTTAATCTAAATTATAAATAGAATTATTACATCGTCATAATTTTATGATATAATAACATATCTTTTGTGTTACGGTATTTGAATTTTATTATCGCTTTCGTATGTGAGTTTCTATTATCGATATTGACATTTAACACTTCCATCCGTTTCGAAAGGGTTAAAAGCAATCGTAAAACGTTTTCGCAGCTCGATTTGATAAAAACCGTTTTTCGCTTTGCGTCAATAAATGTTAGCAAAATTAGCGTGAAGCTTTTACCACAAAGAACCAGAACTTATTAGACTTTTGTGAATTTTTGAAAAGAACTCAGATTCGACACGCTTTCAGCATGTATTAATGAAAAATGTACGGGAAAGTATCGATGTATTTAAATTTAGAATAGTTTTAAAGTAAATTAATAAAATAAGTTAGAATTCGTTCTTAAATCTGAAATTTAAATCGTATTACGAATTTTACAGTTGTTCGAAATTAAATTATGGATTTACGCTCATTAAAATTCTGGATAAATTAATAAAGTTTCATTCAAAGACGTAAAAATGAATTTTTAAACAGCTTTCGTCATCAATAAAAGTTTATTTCATCACTTAGAACCTTATAAATAATATTTAAAATATTGGCGCCCTTTATTCGATATTTGGATATGAAATTCCATTACACGTCGATATTTTCTGGTGTACAAAAGATACACACGCGCGTTATTCGAAAGCGTTGTCGCACTGTACGAATGTATGCGTGCAAATGTAAAATTAAACTTTATATATATATATATATATATATATATATATATATATATATATATATATATTTCTAACGAAATGAGCCCTTAAAGTAAGGAAATCGAACGCTGGTTAAATTGCCCGAAAACAAATCCCTTACAGCGCGAAAGTGCCTACCTATTGAATATTCATATCGAAACGATCTTAATCGTTCCACGATCTCTCCAACACCCTTATAAATATTCTAAATACCATGGATATAATATAATAATATAAGAAAACTATTTTTATGATATATATATATATATATATATATATATATATATATATATATATATATATATATACATACATACATAATATATATCAGAAGATCGATCAATTTAAATTTTATTTCTATATATCATATATATGTATCCATCTTCAAAGTTATTCTATAATATATTTACATATATTATATACGGAATACTAATGAATAATTTAAATTATAAGTATTGGTAAATGAAATATATTTCAAATTAACATTTTTATGTGAAAATTTTGTGACATTTCAAATTTTCCGATTACTCATCGCATAGAAATTTTGTTATAATATATAACTTTATTTTTATATACATTTGACATGAAAATCGCGATATTCTTTCGTTTAATAATTGAATTCTATTAATAAAAATTCATATATTTTTACTTCGATATTTTAATACATATTTAATTTGAATTTGTCATAAATCACAAGATATACTGAATAAAAATATCGACGTAAATTATAAGATATGTAAAAATTGAACCGGAGACCCGCAGCAATATAATCTAAAGCTTCGACCTCATCGTATTCATTGTCGATATTGTATAATATATATACGCGCATATATTTTATACGATTTTATTTTATTTTATTTTCGAACATGACAAAATAATAATAATAATAATAAAAAGCTAAAAATGCACGTGCGCGAGCTTTTTCATCGCAACGTAATTCACGTTCGCATTGGAAATAGCCCTTTGTGAAAACGCTTTTTTGAGCTTTCTCCGGTACGAGATTATCTCGTGGAGGCACGGGGGTCTCCTGTGCGAATCCTGCACTCCTCAAAAAGCTATTCCATTTGTAAATAGTTTGAAAACGGAACGGGAATAGCGGGGGTGGGGGTGGGGGGAGGTAACGGGGCGCAATTTGGGACTTTTACTTGTTACCCATCCACCCATCCACCCACTCCCAACGATGACGTACTCTGACACAATCGGTTCAGCGAAGCGTGATCTATACTCGATTTTTTTTTCGAAATGCCTACTAATGTAGTTACAAAAAAAATGATAATAATAATAATATACATATATTTAAATTTCGACATTGTCGAATTTGAATATATAAATCTTAGAAAAATTTCGCCTTAGAATATTACTTACTGGGGGGGGGGCGTGGAAATTTTTCGTAGAAATTGCACATTTTTCGCTTTTGTATGTATCGTATAATGTAATGCATCTATGTTCATATTTCATATTTTATAATACTAATAAATGTCGAATTCGTGTTATAAAACGTGAACGGAATTCTGAAATAAAGGAGAATTGTGCGGAATTCTTGTCGAACTTTAACTTTGATAAGTATGAATGTAATATAATATATATATAATATTCATTCAACTTATTTCAAGGATCACCGGTATTTCTTTGAAATACATCAAAGCTATACAAAAATTATATTGTTATGTTTTTTTTAATAAAATAATATAAATAATTTATTTTAAATATTAAAATTGCTTTTAAATATTTTTATGTCTAGATTTTTATTGTAATAAATCAGAATAAATTAGTCTATATTAAGAATAAAATGATATATATTTTTTTTAGATATCGATACATTTATATGCATTTGTTAGTATTACGATTTTGATTGGCTGTTGCGTATCCAAAAAGAATCTTAGAACACACACTCGCACATTTCACGTAGTATAATAATAATATTATATATGACAAAATTATTTCTCCGATATATGAAAATAATATCATAACACTGAAAATTGCGGCGTTTCTTTCAATTTCACCCGCAATAATCGAATCGAAAACATAGTGAAAACACGTTGAAACACAGTATATTATGTTTTGAACGTGTGTATATATTTCACCCAATAAAGACGACATTATCGCAACAATGTAATGCCAATATGGACTAAGTGCACCGCTTTTGGCTCGCAGACTAGCGACTGTAAATTATTACATTGTTCCGATATTATCGTAAATTATATATATATATATATTAATATCCTTTATTATTATTTATAGTTGTCTTTTTTTTCACAAATATTGAATTTTACACGATATTATAAATTATTCAGATTTTATACTTCTTGTTTTATATTTCAATATTAATATTTTTCGGCGTTTTATAATATCATTTTTTCTACCATAAAATGGAATATTATATTTAATTATTACGGACTCAATACATTTTAGCGAAAATGTTGTGTTTTGCAAAAAAAATAAAATAATTATATATGTCGTGCTTTGTGTTTTCGACTGACTTGTTAAAAATGAATCATAAAAATACCGAGTATGGAGTCGATCGTGATTTTAAAAACACTAATAGAAAAATTAAAACAGAAACAATACCGAATAAAAAAAACATTGGATTTTTCGCGTGCATTCACCAATAATAATAATATGAAGAAAAAATAGACTGCATTTGGCTTAAAATTAAGCATTATTATTATGGTTCGAGCGATATTTCGCGAACGCGATGTATATATATATATATATATATATATATATATATATATATATATATGGCGCGATGCACAGTGGGCTCGTCTTATGACGGCGCCTATTGAGTCAATAATAAAACAGCTTGTCGGCAACGTTCGCAACAGGGGTTACGAACCGACGGCCCGCGGGCATCGCAATAAAAACTCACCCGGTCGTCTGAGCCGCATTCTCCCCTTTTCGGCTGTGAATAATAACCTTTCCTTGATTATTTCGTGTTGAATTAAAACATTAAAATGGATTTTTTTTATTTTTAGGGTGATATATAATATAATATACACACAAATATATATACACTCAAAAATTGAGTAAAAAATATTTTTATGTAATTTGAAAATATCCCCCCCCCCTCTCAATTTTTTATAATGTCATATTTTATTTCATACACCAATCTCAATATTTCATATATAAAAATTAAATTTTTCAGGTTAAAAAAAATAAAATTGATCTATAAAATATATTTAAATACCATATATATATAATACGGAAAGAAAATGTGTAAATAATGTCAATTTAATGCACGATGACATATTTCAATTAATGTGTGTATTTATTTACTTTCACACCATCCAAATTATATTTTGTAATCGCGCTAATAATTACTCGTTGTGCGTAAAAATAGAGCATTACAAATATTATTAAGTTTATATTTGTATCGATATAATTTACACGTCGATCCAATTTAAATTACATTTTAATTCCGTTCGTCATTTTTATAATAATTTAGAACGAAATACATTTGTTCATATCGTAATGCATATAATTATAATTTATTTTACGATAAATGTAATATTATATTTGTTTTCATTATATTTTATATCGATTTCAAATATATTCATCAATATTATGTTTTTGTATGGATTTTATAATATATTTATTTATCGTTGATATTGAAGAAAAATTTTAATTTTAATGATAATTATAGATTGAATAGAATTTTTTTATCTACATATGTTTAAAAAATATATGTCTATAATTTGATAACTTTTTGTATTGTTACGATCTCTTTTTACAGTTTTTAAACTATTTATTTTAATCGATCGACTTAATACATAGCCGAATTTTATATATATTATATATCAATTGTATGGTATTTAAATAGGGCATGAATGTTTTAAATAAATAAAAATATATATTAACATGTATCTCAATATCATTATTATTGAGTGTTGAATTAAAAAAATATATTGCTCTTTTTCCGAGTCAGTAGTTCGTGATTGAGTCTTGGAAATTGAATCTATTCAGATACAGTAATCCCTCGCTACTTCGCAGTTCGTTTATCACGAACTCACTTTTTCACAACTTTTCATAAAATATTAGATTTAAAATGTATTGCGATATTTTTGCTGTGTCGCGATTTTTTAGTGAGTGCTGATTATTAAATATCTAGGTTTAATAGAAAACATTTAAAAAAAATGTTTTTTTTTTTTTTTTTAAAAAACCAGATAAAGTGCATGTAGAAAACAGTATATGAAAACTTATTTAGAAAATAGAAAAGGGTTATGCAGTGTTTAAGTGTGTGGATAAAATTTATAAAAACTATTAAGATAATGTATAAATATCAAAATAAATATATCGTCTACATTTCGAAGATATTCACTTATTATGGGTGGTCCTACGCGATAAGTGATGAATTACTTACTGTATTTGAAGAAAAAACAGTTTAAAACAAGTAATGCCATCGATTTGGTTTTCCTGAACCCGGGGTCAATTGTGTGATTGTGCTCAGACCCCACATTTAGCACTGTATCATTTGAACTTTAACAGTAAGCTTTTAGTATAAATGCGGTGTTGACGAGTTGATATTTTTTCAGAAAAAAAAACACAAAATAAAAACCTCATTGCAATCAAACACCTTCAAAGTTGGTGCAACAATAATCATCACGCAATCATCTAATGAGTTGCCACTGAACTACGACGCGGTTGCAACGTTGCATACATATATATATATATATATATATATATATATATATATATATACCCTATTGCAGCCATTATGTAAATTGCCGACGAACACGGGCTATCGAGGGATGAGAAAACCACCCTTTTGCCGTCGAGGGTTTGAGTTTTAGGCATAAGCAGAACTCGCGAACGGTAGAGGAGAGACCTGTTTAACTCTGGCAAACATTCCAACTTTGTGCAGCGGCAACAAAAGCTTTTGTTCCCTTTCAACTGTGAACAGATGTAACAATGTGTACGTTCCGTTTCATTTGGATTCCGGATACTATGAATGTGTATTTAATTGTTGAACATCTTTCTTTTTGGACCCGGGCAGACTGGGAAACGCCGTTGGATCCGTAGCCGTCTTCGAAAATCCACCATTGCCGCATCCCCCCATTATTCAGTCGAAATCTCACCGCTTTAGTCTTCATCCCCCGTATGTCATATCATCTGTAATTTTACATATCTACATAATAACTTTGATACGATTATAAAATATTAAATTCTATATATGGTTTAAATCAATCATCTTTCGATATACATAAATATTATATATATATATATATATATATATATATATATATATATATATATATATATAAATGGAAAAAAAATATCGTTACAAAATCAAAATAAATCCTCAAGCTTATCCGGCGGCGACAATTAAAACTTTATTGAAATATAAATGCGAACGATCATTTTCAGCCCACTCTACTCCGGTCACGGATATTTTCCCTTCTTTTATAACGAGATTTCTAATTTTCTCTTAATCCCGCTTGTTTGGAATAATCGGTTTTTTCAGAATAAATGGACCGTACTTCACACGGTGCTTTGATTACGCGACGATTCGTTATACGTTTCAATACGAATATTTCATATATAAATTTGACAATAATTATATAGAAAATTTAAATGTATATTATAAAAATAAAATTAAAAAAAAAAAAACAATGATATATTTTTCGATCGTTCGTTTTGTCAGAATGGAAATCGCATTCTGGCCTCTTATAACGGCGCACGTTCAAAAAGCGAGGCCACTCTCTCCGTGTTTGTAGCCGTCGTCGCACGGGGCATTTGTATGTGGCCGGCATACAGTGAACATGATAAAGTGCGGTGCCGGCCCCGCTACCAAATAAATCGACTCCATTATTTAGCTCGGCCGCATTTGCCCGAGCCGCTCGGTTTCTGTAACAAGTAAAGTCAATTTGGTGCCGATCGCCGTACGGTTTATCCGGCCGATCGATCGGAATCATATTTAAACCCGTAACGGGGCGAACGATAAAAACCTAAACGACTTTTTAACCGGCCCGGGCGCATTGTCGAATGACGAAACCAATAATTTCCTATAGAAATACTTGTATGCTTTATAAAAGACGACAACTATCGTATTCTTACATACAACGTCCAACAATATGTGTAACATACATAACGGCGATTCTCAAACAGTTGCACATATTTAAAATATTATAATATCTACTATATTTTATTCTAGATTTTTTTTTTATAAAATAAATTATTTCTGAGAACATGCAACAAGTACAATACTCAACATAGAAAATAAAAGTTGACGTTTTCAATTTGTATTTATAACACTTATAAATAGAAATCTTCTAGTCGAATTGTGTGATATATAATAGTTGAAGATATATTTTTTGGTATTCTCAAAATAATGCTGTAGTCAAATCCGGGTAAAATGATGAATTTTTATGTAAAACCGTGTAAAAAAAGTTTATAGTGTAAAAAATAAATAAAAATTACAAAATGTAATAGCGAAAGAGAAAATTCACCATCATGTCTAACACGTCTTCTTATCACGCCGTTTGGAGACGATCCAAAAATTTTAATATGTTCCACGATAAGTGCTCGTCGGCGAATTGCTTTCCGTGCTAAGATGAACCCTTAGATATGAAGTGGAATGAGAGAGAGAGAGAGAGAGAGAGAGAAGACGGGCCCGAAAACCGACGGTTAAATGCACCTGCATTGCATCGTTTTCGTACATTTATTTAGTTGTTAAAACGCCTCATTTCGACGTCGGACGGAAAATTGTGTATCCTTTCATTTAGAGCTTTTCCCTTTAAAAGTGTTCGCCGAGTGTTTTCCAATGAGTTTTTCAAACTGATGGCGGCGGGTGGGGGAGGGGGAGAAGTGGGAAAAACGTTGTCGTAAAAATTTTTACGCTTATTAGACGTGAACGCCGTTCGAAATTTTTCTATGAAACGTTTGAAAAAAAAATACTAAATATGTTAATATATATATATATATATATATATATATATATATATATATATATATCAAATTGATATATATATATATATATATATATATATATATATACACTTGAAATATAAATATTATTTAAAATAGCGCAATAAATATAGAATCAAATTTAAAAATCCTTAGATACTGTTGCCAGCCTCTTGAAAGGACAGAAGCGATAAGTTGGATCGCAAAACGAAAAAAGGGAGGCTTTTGTGCGAAATGATGAAACGGAAAAAATCGATGTTTGCGAGGTAACTCGAACGTAGAAGGGGTTATACTGAAAAAAAAATAGATAGATAGCTAATATATATATATATATATATATATATATATATATATATGTGAAAAGCTCGTTCTATTCGGTTCAGGTGAGAGCGAACGGTGCTTTTCGCCTTCGGAAAAGTTCAATCAATAATAACCCGGGCCAGAAGACCGGCTTGTATGGGAAGGCTTTCGTAGGGTAATATTTTATTTACACGGCATCGGACACGAAAAGATACCCGTTGCCACTTTAATAATAATCGAAGCGAACTCCCGGATAAAAGGGCGAATCTGCAGAGTGGTGCCGTTCAAAAAACGACTGCTTACTGACTGGCTCGTTATTATTTTTTTCGATGCGCGTCCAATTTAATATACTCCACAAATTGTATGTAGGATGCGTTTTCTGTAATATGTCGAAGTCGTGTCAAGATATATATATATATATATATATATATATATATATATATATATATATATATTGTGAACGTATATGGGTGAATATTTTTTTTTCCCATAATATGTTTGTGTTTTGTGTTGAAAATAGTGTTAGAGCAGTTTTATACGACGACTGAAAGTATAGTACTTATATATGGCTTATCGTCGCGTGCAGGAATGGCAATTTATTTGCACGAATACGCCAGAGTTTATTATATGCATATATATATATATATATATATATATATATATATATATATATATATATATATATATATATATATATATATATACATTGAATGCTCGTCAAAAATTTGTTGTTGGTTCTTTTTATTTTATAGTGAAAAAGAAAAAAATGTATGACCGAATACGAAGAAATTATTTAAATGTTTATCAAATCCATTACGTTCGGTTCGGTTCGTATCGATTATTCTATTGATAGTGAATTGTACTTTAATTGATGTATGGATTGATTCTTTTTGATGCGGTTTAAAGTATCGAGAAAATGTTTATGACATGTATTAAATTGATAAAACGTAATAGAAAACGAAATTATCACGTGTATATAATCTGAATGAAAATGTGATTGACGATTACCATCTTTCGGACACAAAAATGCACTTAAAGAATAACTTCTTTAATGATTGTATATTTTTTATGATTGAAATTTACTTATACATTATATTAATATAAAATAATATCGTCAATTTATTAACTTAAATAATGATTACACGGTGTTATAGACAATTTAATATCTATATATAAGTTTATAATATATTAAAAATAATATAAATATATTTTTTTTGTACTGATATTTGAATGAAAACGATTTTCTAAACAGCTTATACAGAAACTCACAATTTAAACTAATAAATTAAATAACGAGAATCCGTGACATAAATAGGTTTATAATTGAATTCAAACTCCTAAATCAAAATAAATTATTATTAATGAGGGTCATGAACACCGAGAAAATATTCATTAAATGAAACAGCTTTCGTCGTGAAAAACAAAAAAGAAAAATTTATATATATATATATATATATATATATATATATATATATATATATATATAAATAGCCGTTACAAATAGTCGTTCATTTTCATCGCGAAAATTAATCCGGCAAAATAGCCTCGCGTTAAAAATGTCGCCGATTTTATTTTTTTTCTCCGTCACTTTTTTTTTGTTCTCTCCATTATTTATTAATTTATTTATTTCTTCATTGGCCGTTGTAATTTTCGAATTGGTAATTCTAGGAAATTCTTAATAAGCACGCGACGAGTGTGAGTCGGTTCAATTTCTTTATGTCGCTTGATGAAAAGCGTCGTTTTTCTTTGTTAATGTTTTTATTCACGCGTTCGTCAGAAATTCGCAATGTCGTAAATATATATTATTAACATATTAAAAAAAAACAAATTATATACTTTAGCTTAGCGCCGACTTTATGTAATATTTTCTTTTTTATACATATATGGTATAACATTGAATTATTTAATTTATATAGTATAAAAAATATTTGTTTTATTACTATAAAACATATGAAATGCCGTTCATATTAATCATTTTTGTCGAAAGGCGGCACGTTATATAAATATAAATTTAAAAAAGAAAACTCAACTTAATCCCGAAAGAATATTAAAAAATTAATGTTTACTTTCGAGGGTGCCGAAGAGCGAGACTTGCTAACCCGATGTTACTTCGTTATACTCCACCGAGTTACATTTAAAAAAAAAAAGCACAAGGAAGACAAAGTAAGAAAGTGAAGAAAAAAAAGTAGCAAAAGGTAGAATGGACTACTTTCGTCGTTAGACCGATGCGGCGGCCGAAAAAAAGAAGAAGATCGATTATTGTATAGAGAGATGGCCGACCGCTTTCAGCAGATTAAAACTTGAAAAATTTCGGGGAAAATGTGAAAAATATTCAAAAAAGGAGACCGTTAGCGAAATATGCTCACTTTTTCTTTATTAAAAAAAAAAAGAAAAAAAGGAAAAGTTTTAAGCGGTCCGACGGAACGCCGGCGAGAGGGATGAAAAAAAAATATGGCGTAATAAATGAACCGCGCCCCTGAGCGCGGCAAAATAATAAATGTTTTCAATGGTTGTGAGAACTTTTCGCGAATACAAAATAACTTTCAATTAAAAATAATTTATGGACCCCCCTGCTCCCATAGCTCGGGGGCGGCTTTGGTGTATTTGCAAAACGAAAATTGAACAGGATTTTTTTTTTTTTTTTTTTTTGAAAGAAAGTTATTCCTGAAGAACGTTGTACCTTTATGACGGAATTTTCTGTGTTTAATCCAAATATATAAAATCAATATTAAATATTGTAATCTATCATATTTTTTTTGATCAACTTATTTATCAAAATTGAAGCATGTCCTAGAATATATTGTTTTACATCATGGTTAGTGATTTGTTCAAGAAGCGCTTGTGGTTCACTTTATGTATAAACTTATCAATTTTTGACCTAAAAGTTTATAATTTATACACATATATCATATCCTAATTAATAATTCTGCCGTTATTGAAACAGAAATAGAGTAAATTTAATTTTACTCTTTATGTATATTTCAATATATAAAACATTTTTTCTAAATAATGTATTGATATAATGAAATGGCAATTGTAAAATAGTAAATCGGAATAAATTATGAAAAAAATACATTTGTTAAAAGTTAAAAAGATCTTTCTCTATTTTAGGAATGATCAAAATTATCTGAAACTTTTAGATAATATTATTATTATACGAATTGACATTTTTAAATACAAAAAAAAAACAATGATTTCTTACAGATTAGTTAATATCTAAATTTTACTTATAATAGATATGAAATTAGATTTTTTCGTAATATAAATATATTACGAAAAGCTTTCATATCAACGGCCAGATTGAAAATATTATTTTTAATAATGGTGTTATTTCGTGCTTTTGGACGTGTGATGTTTGATTGTTTGAAACGTCGTTTTGGTTGTTGTGTGTGTGTGTGTGTGTGTGTGTGGTTATCCACAAAATAACAACAACGCAACTTACTCAGAGTGAGTTTCTAGACAACAGTTGTTCTTCATCTTGACTCGTTCCGGATACAAGAAAGCTCCCTAAATATTTACAATCGGGACTGGAACTTGTCAAAGTTTACTATTACTTTTTTTATCATCTTTTTTTTAGTGTGTACATATTATATTTTCATTGTTTCATCTTTTTTTTGTTTTTTTTAATCGTATATGTGACAAAATTTTTTTTTACTATAAATATCGATTGATAAAATAAATAAATCATTTTTTTTTTAATTTTAATGTTCATATTTAGTTAAAAATAAAATTATATTTATAAAATATTCAATAATTTTTATACTTTAATTTGCTTTTCGATATTTAAAAATCAAATTCAACCAACTCAATTTACGTTTTCATATTTTCTTTTATTATTATTTTTTTTGATATTGAAATATGAAAGATCTAAATTGAAGTTGAAAACTTACGTTTTACCAATGATTATTTTTTAATCGATTTCGTAATAAAATTGAAGTGGAAATATTATAAATATTCACATTAAACTTTTTCCAACTAACATTACCTCTTTGAAGTTTTCGATTTACAAAAAAAAAAAAAATGCAATTTAATATATAAATTATTAATAATAAATATTTAATGGAATATCATCATCCAAAATAAAAAAAAAATGTTTGATTTAGAAATTGTCGAAATATTCGCGAACGTCTCAAGACGACGCTTTCGAAACTGCGGTTCCCGGTTCGCATTCGATGTTAATTCGATTACAATTGTAAAGTTTCAGTGTTTTCGACGGCGTTAACACCGAATTTCCTTACGCACATACACACACACACACACACACACACTTTCGAAGGCCGTGTACGTCTTATAATTTGTTTTCGTCGACGGTAACTTTTAATGGCGATGCTCGCCAACCCGACCCACCTTCGGAGCGTCTTTCCCGTTTCGAACCGCGGAAAAACCCCAAAAACCTTCGCCGCCACCCCCCCATCCGTTCATCCGGCACATTCCCCCGTTTTTCTTCCCGTTTCCGACGGTTTCGCTCCACTCTATGGACCCGTCTGCGATGCGAAAAGGCAAAACTTGTTTGTTCGGCACAAAAGGTGGTTGGCTGGTTGCTCGGTCGACACTGTCGCAGCTAACTAAATAAATTCTCTCACTTCGACATTATTCAAATGAATCAAAGGAATTCATAATTGGCCCCCGTAGTCGCAGTCGCGGAGGTTGATTTGACTGCTTTTCAACCGAACTCCACCCGTTCCAACCTTCCCCCCATCAGAAACCCTCGGGAACGCAGGTACCGTAATATGCATAATATATATAACCTTCGGCGAATAATTTTGACACGTTTCGGTTAAATAAAATGTAAGCAAGCTCGAGACACTTGCGCGATGTCGGACCTTGAATTTTAAACAGTGCTCGCTAAGATTTGTCATCGCGATTAATTAATGACGTAAATCAATAATCCTTTCTTTTATTCACAATTATTCCTGTTAAATTTTCATCAATGTTTGTATATTACTTTATATATATTGAATAAGTATATTCGATATGAAAATATATATTGAAGTTGAAGCATACTCGGAACCCTTTTTTTCACAATAATAATTTTTATACAGATGATTGAATCATATTTTCCTATATCGATATTTCGAATCCGACTTAGAATCTTGAAAATCCTGACAGCATATTTATACTTATGAAACATGAATCGCAACAAAATAAATATCAAACGAACAAAGTAAATTTTTATATTTATAAAATCGTTTGATCTATTAATTTTTTTCGCTTTATAGTATTTTTAATTATTTTTTTTAATCACTGTATTCAAAGAGTATTTTTTTTAGTTTTTCTTTAATTTTGCAAAGACCTTTAACAAAAAAAAAATGATAACAACAAGCAAAGATTAAACGAAAAAATTGTTTTAATTTAAAATAGATTTCTTTTTAATCGTAGTTATATTTATTCGACTTAAAGGAAAACGATTTGGAAAATCTTTAACACCACAAAATCAAACTTTTATACAATAAATATTTAATTTTAACTTGTAATTTTTTAATTAAATATTTCGGCTATTTTTCAATAAAAATAAATATATTTTTTTAAATTCATATATATATATATAAAGACGATGAAAAATAATTTTGATAATTTTTTTTGGCCGAATAATGAAACTTCATTCTGAAAATTTGGGATTGTCGAACATTAAAAGTAACGCTTTTAAACGAAACAACTGCAGAAATATCCAAAAAAAGAACTAAACTCGCATCGACAACAAAAACAAAAACAACACCGCATGCTATATATCAAGACCCCAGGGACAATATTGAATTTCACGAAATGAACACGGCAAAACCAAAAAACGATACCGTCATTCGGTGTACCGAAAAAAAAGTGTCATTTTCTATTTTATAACACCGCATATAATGGACCGATTTATATTATAATAATCCATAATAATATTGTTGAATGTTGATTCAAATTGATATAATTATATATATATATATATATATATATATATATATATATATATATATATATATATTTGTCAAAATATAGAAATAGAATCTTTTAATTATCGCATATTGAACCGATATGAATCGGCATCGCAAATTTACCATATCGTAACGTTAATATAATCAATTATCGCGCTTTCATCTCGATTTATATAAATTACCTGAACGCCTTTTGATCCCTTTGTTTTACACGAATATATGGAAAATTTTCGTGTAAACATTCCACTTAAAAACGGTTAACGTCACTCGTCATGTTGAATTCTACACGTCGTCGGTTTATTTCATTATTATTATTATTTTAATTTATTTATTTATCTTTATATCGGTTATGTTTTACATTATATATAGCCGGTTTTAAAATTATTCAGAGTATTAATACATATAATATATATATATATATATATATATATATATATATATATATATATATATATATTTCCTTTCGACTTGAAGTATATTTTGTACTTTGATCGTGTCTCGAAGTGAGTGTGATTAGTATGCTTGCTAATTCTATTTTACAAGTACGCGCAACACGTTTTCATATTCGCTTTCAGGAGATATTTTCAGTGTTGGTCGTAAATTTCTTCATAAATATTATTATTTCACGCCCTGTCATAATTTATGTACGCGCTCACATATGAATGCAATTCTATTTATTTTTTTTTCTAAATATTCAAAATTTTTCGGTGATATTTTCGGTTTATTTCAATGTAATGGATTTTTTTTTTAGAATTTTTCATCATAATTTTAGCTGATTTTCATATTTAAAAATCAATTTTAATACGACTCTATCAATATACATATTCTGTATGTAAGATTCATCATTTTAAATATGAACGTATTAAGTAAAAAATAGTATAAATAGCTTCATTTGAAAAAAAAATCGAATTTTAATTAAAAAATGCGCATCACAGTTTTGATATTATCGAGAATCGTTGCAGGCGTTTATTCAATTAACACTTAGTCGACTGCTTTCGCACAGCGTTTCTCATACCTTTTTTTTTTTCTTACAGATTAATTTATTTAATTTTCATTTTCAATAACATTCCTCGTGAATAATATTTGCGCGAAATTTGCGAGCGCTTTCAAGAAGCTATAACGCAAGATGTAGCGGTGAATTAATAACCAAAAAACACGTCTCATTCCATCCCCATCCATCACGTATTGCACCCTGTATATAACTTTCATACAATTTTCATGAGTTGCCATTCGAAAGCTAAGGGAAAAAGGGGGATGCCACGTATGTATTAGGCGACGCAGACAATTCAATTTGTACGTTGGGGCTGAAAGAAAAACCGCTGTGATTCAACAACGATTTCGATTTTTATGTCTTTTTATCATAACGCCATCCCTCATTTGGCGACGTGGTTAAAGTATTCGAAATCACTATCGAAAAAAATAAATAGAAAAGTATCCGAAGCGCTTAGGTCATCGCGATATAAATCGAATTATATTGTTTTTCTCGTGACACGTTGACGCTTCTCAAAATGTTAATAAATTCAACGTTTTCATAAGTGGAAGCGAACGCGTTGAACGTTCATCGGTTGTAAAAGTCGAGGTTGGTTAACCGCAAAGTTCTTCATTAATTACTGAGTATTAACATTTTTTTTTCCTCTTCTTCCACTGCATATCTTATGCGCTTTATTCAGAGTTTTACTGTTCTTCTTGCGGTTGTTAATTATTGTAATTATTGTTTCCTTTTCACGATCTGACAGTATCCTGTTTTATTTAAGTGCACTTCATTACCGATAGTAATTTCGAAGTTCAGTGTTTGATTATATTATTTAACGTCTATGTCTTATTTATATTATATTTTGATTTTTTAATTAATTATTATTTAAAAGTATAAATTTTTGTATAATAAATATTGTTGTAATCGTCGGAACCATTTCGTTCATTCCTAGTTATTCAAACGTTTATTCCGGGAATAATTAGTGTTCACTATATAAAAAAAAATAAAAAATTCAGGGGCGGTACGCCAAGCGAGACACATTTATATTTTTCTAATTATTATTGTTATTATGAAGCGTTATGTTATTACTATTATTATTATTATTATTCTATTTTTTTTTACTATACTAGCAGTAGTCTTTTTGATGATGATGGAAAAAATCAAAGGCGTACGACGACGGTCCATGTGGCCGGGTCGCCGCGATGGCTGACGATGATAAAATATGAAAGGAGGAGACTCATCCAGAGAAACCAGAGGGACCGGCGATTTTTATCTATGAAAAGACCGGCCCGTGAATCGCCGGCCATGTGGTGGCCCTCCTTTATAATTATAACAGTTTACACTCGACATATGCGACCTCAACATCGATACCCCAGACCATCTCCAGTTTTAGTGAGATGACTGTTGTCGTTTATTATATATATATATATATATATATATATATATATTTTTTTTTTTTTGGTGTGTGCTGACTTTATGCGTGTATGGTCGGTCGTCTTATGATTGATCCTCATCATTTTTTTTTGTTTTTTCATTTACCACACACTCTTTACGTTTCAAAAAGATCAGTCGAGTATTCCAACGAGATTTATTAGATCTCTTTCAATTGTCATAATAAACCAAAATTGACATAGATTAGGATTATCTGCGAGACTTTTTCTAAATTGGAACATTTTTTTTTTCTTGATATCTACGCCCCTTTTTTTTAATAAAGACGACTCAATCTTCTACTTACAATTGTAAGCCGATTCTGATTTGGCACACAATGCTTTCCAAATTAAATCATTTTTTATATGTACTATATATATATATATATATATATATATATATATATTTATATATATATATATATATATATATATTTGGATAAAAAGATGCATTCAACGCCCTTCGATTTAATTAAGGGTAGTTATCGTAGAACACAGACTGAATGCGCGTTGGGCTTTTATAGCAAGACGTGCATAATTGAGTATTGAACTAAAGAAAAGGCAAATTGAAGCGGAGTACAGAAAATCGATCACTAATTGGAGTGGGCAATCTAGAGCATTATTGTTGTACATGCTCAATTATTGACGTGCCATTACGGCCAATGCAGTGTTTTATTCTGTCAAAAAGAAAAAAAAAGAGACCTTTTAGCTCAGAATTGTAGAACGTTTATCTCTATTGATGTAAAATTGAATTGATTTGATATTTTTATAAAATCGAATAAAACTGTATTTCTACTATGAAAAAACAGAACTTTTTAAAAATATTTATTTTCATTCTCTATTTGATATTGAAAAAAAACTGGTGTCCTAATTTAGAATTTTCATTTAACACAATCACATTTTAAATTCCTTGCAAGAAATTGTAATAGTATATATAAATACAGTTAGACGTATATTATAATGACGTCGCATGACACTTTGACATTTTGACCGGAGATAGCATTGAAAAGGTTTGAGGAGCGCTGTGCGACATCGGCGCGATGTTTCGCGTGATGAGAAGTTTGCCGAAAGTTTTCCGATATCGCGTTACAGTTTCAACGTCGAAATTAGATATTTAACCCTTTCGATGCGAACGGCAAGTTTTGAAGGGGTCCGATTTGCCCGATATGCCGATTCGACGGACGCGGCCGGTTAAAGCGAATAGTTTCGCATCGGCCGGATCGATGCCCATCGGGCCACGCGATAATAACGTAATTAAATTCATGTTATCTTATTATATATATATATATATATATATATATATATATATATATATATATATATATATATATATATATATGTATATATATATACGTTAATTAATTAACTAATTAGTTAGACATGTATCGAGTTGTGTGCGCCGGAAACTTTGTTTATGTCGTGTAACGAGCGCTTCTCAAAATTACGGCGCGCGCGGTCATTATACGTGAAATCGTAATTAATTCAATAAATATTTATACACACACACATATATATATATATATATATATATATATATATATATATATATATATATATAAATATACTATCTCGCATAATATTACAAGTATCCTTCTTAATTAATTTTCATTTAGTGAAACTAAATATGCGTTCTTTGCGTCTTTGTCGCCTCATAGGGGTTGATTTCAGTTCTCACCCTTAAACTATACTGAATCCTTAGTAATGTGTTGTGTGCTAATATTGCTTATATTAGTTATTTCTATTATATAATGTATTCGTACTGTGAATTGAATCTTGTTCATAAATGAAAATATTTATATATAT
Organism: Leptonema lineaticorne; assembly: GCA_024500535.1. Lineage (NCBI taxonomy): Eukaryota > Metazoa > Arthropoda > Insecta > Trichoptera > Hydropsychidae > Leptonema > Leptonema lineaticorne. The sequence continues at coordinate 1,599,653 of JANIJI010000005.1, read as the reverse complement.
AATAAATAGTTAATAAAAAAGGATCTTCTTTAGTAAAAATTGAGAATCTCTGCTTTAACAGTGTTATCCGATATTGTACACATTCCCTTTTCCAACGTTTCTGTACTTTTATATTTAATTGTGGTCTTAGGAAAAATAAAAGTTTTGTCAATGTACCATCAACATCTATAATGTTACAATTTGAGGGTGAATTTTTAAGCATACTCCAAAAGCTATACATACATTTATAAAAATAAACCCCATATTTTCCTCAAGATCTTTTAATATTATATATATATATATATATATATATATATATATATATATATATATATATAATATTATGAATATTAGTTACATCACGAAATTGACGTAATCTCATTTAATTTTTTCAATACTATTTTGACACTTTTTATTTATGCGATTAATGAGGGAGGGGAGGGTTCACGATTGCCAAAGGGATGAAAAGTGGAAAAAATGTACGAGAGTGCGTGCGCGAGTTAACGTACTTTTTGCCATGGAAAAAAGAGAAAAGGGAACCGATCGAAACGGGAACGCATCACGGACAGAAATAGAAAAGGGTAACACACAAAAAACGTGGAGTATACAGGAGCAGGAAAAAAAAGGACACCGGTGCTAATTAAAAGTTTCCTCGCCGAACAGAAATTCGATCCCGAGGATGATTTTTTTACGCGCTTTTTGCTTTTTTTTTGTGTGTGTATGCGTATGTTATTTTCATTAGAATGACTGAAATTTTTTCAACATTTTCATTTTTTTTTAAATCTATTTTCATTTCATTGTGCGAATTTTAAAAGTTTTACATTCAATATATGAAATAAAATATAATTTAATGTGAATAAAATCAATTTTTTTTATTCATTTAAAATTTTGGTATTATTTTATAAATAGTTTATTTATGTCTTGTAATTTAAATATATTTCGATAACATAATTTTATAGACACTATATTTTTCATCCCCATCTACGTCGGCATTTGAATTTTGGAAAGAAAAAATTACCATAAGCGAATTAATAGAAAAAGTTCGCCATTATATTTGCTTCATTGAAAAATGTATACATTATATATTATATAAATATAATTATAATTATTTTTAAGTATATTATATACGATCAGTTTTTGACTTACGACGGAGTATTGTTCCACAATATCGGACTTACGTCAAATTGGTCATAAGTTGAATTTTATACGAAAATAAATAATATAATATAATAGATTTATATGTGTTGTATAAGCAAATATAACGGCTTTTATTTCAGAATTTTTAATTTTTGATTATTATTATTTTTTATTGGTTATATAAATAAGTATATATACATATATATATGACAAAAAATATTAGAAAAAATTGGCGTAAGTGAGAATTGTCACAACTCGAAAAAAAAATGGCTGTATTTCGTGAAATATAAAATATGACAAACAGGATTATATTTTAAAATTTAATATAATAAAATATGATAGTATCAGTGGTCTATAATCAGAGGGTGGTCCGCGGGGCGAAATTTACGATCCGGTATCGTAATATCCCCGTAGGAAATCAGCATCTGTAATGTGTAAAAATAATTTCAATTTCCTTTTAACCCCTTTGCGGCGTCGTCTCGTAACAAATGCGAACCGTAGTGTGGCACCCCTAATTGCATCAAAGGGGTTGACAGACACACCTACCCCCTTTGCAAAATAGGGGCTACGCGTTTGAGTTTGTTTTCCTGCGGAATTATTTCGTACGATCGATATAAATTCGATTTATAATAATTCTATGCATCTTAAACGCATTATGCTTTTGCGAAGGGTGACTACAAAAAAAAAAATTGGTTACATTTTTATTCGACGTCGTAATTCGTACTCACCCTAAAAATACTATATAATAAATCATGAATGCCTAAAAAATATATATAAATTGAAAAATATCGTGTTTTATTATCGATTACTCCGTCTAATAAAGAATATAAATAAAATTAAAATATATTTACATAGATAAATAATATAAAAATAAAATATTTTAATTACGAAAGATTTGTTACTGAAATGAATGGTGAATGTTTTTTTTTCTTTCGGAACACCCGATACTCGTATACTTTAAAAAGTCTTAATCAATTGCTTTAAAATGTAAATGTCAGAAACAAGCCGAAACGTCGTTTCTAATTTACTAAATGTATTATTGAGACGAATTCCTCTCGGCGTTCGGCTTTCTTTTTTTAATACAACTCGGGAGGGTTTTCGGTTTCCATTCTTCTGGTATATTAATCAATTTTAAATAGTGACTTATTTCGTGAATTTTATTCATTTTCGTCGAATTAAATCGACGAAACGTTGTCTGAATCGTTGTTGTCTGTCCGATCGTCGTAAAAAAAATTGGATTACTTTCGTCAGTGTCGAATCGACGGGTTGTATTGTATTATTTTTGGAAAATATTTAATTCTATTTAATATTTAATACTATTTAAGTTATACCAAAAAAAAAATAATATTCATATTTTAATCTATTAAATACATATTGTTTATATATTTTACAAGTTGAAACATTTTTCACTCACTAAAATGAACTGATAAATATTTTTTATTACTTAAATAATTCATAATCAAAAATAATTATTTGATAAAAATATATATATAAAAAAAAAACAGAAACAACAATAACAATAATCGAATATATGAATTGAAAACGTGTTTTCGTCGACAACTAAAAACGATCTCTCACTATTTATCGGTGAGTTGACTACCCCTGTGCGCCCCGGGGATGCATCGAGAGCGATGCTAAATAATAAAAAAAAAAAGGTCGCACATGTGTCGTCGCAATATGAATAATATCTGTCACGGGGGCTGTCGGCTTATTGCGATCAACTGACACACATAAAGGCTCTATTTGCGGCCCTAATGCACAAATAAATAAATTATATTCGAGGTTTTTTTTCCATCCGCCGTCGGAAAATTCGCGAAAATACGCGGAAAAACTTTCACTTTAATATCAATTCTTATGTTACGATATTGATATAATTATTTTTGATTATTGCTATATTAATTCTATAATTTTTATAATTGTAAATCGTATTATTTGTAATATTAATATTTTGAATGTGTTTATTTATATGTAAATATTCAAAAATGATGTCATAACTTTAGTATTTTTGACGAATATGGAATTTGAATCGTAAATCATACGAATTTAAAGCAGTTTTTTAAAGATGATAACCAATTTATGTGTATGTATGTGTGTGTAATTTTGAGTAATATTTTTAATATTTATGAAATTTTTTTAAATTTCATTCTAAAATTATAATATGTAAATTTTATTTACAAAATATAACTTAATAGATATACTTCTGAAAATTCCAAAATATGACAAATGGGATTATTTTTAAATTTAATATAAAATTATATATATATATATATATATATATATATATATATATATTATGATGTACAATTACGAATGTATAATTTAGAACGTATGTAATAGCGCGATTTTCTTAGAAAAAATTAACGAGCAAAAATTCGTATATGGAACTTGACGTGGGATGAAATGAGAATTTTTCAGATATTATCTTCGAAGTTATTATTTTTATTATCGTGTTTTTTCTATCTATCTCTCTCTCTTCCTCTATCTATCCATTTATTTCTCTCTCATTCTCTCTTTATACATATTAATGTTTAATATTAACGAGCACGCACGTTCATAAATGCGACTTGTACGTTAGTTTAAAAAATAAATAAACTCACACTCATATACACATATATATGTATATGGGAATAAATAGTGAGCAGTGATGAAAAGATGAAGAAAAAAAACTGATTACGATTACGTTCATTTTATTAAAATTATTTTGTACGTCAATCATGGAAAATGTTCGTTAAAAGTGCATAGAAAAGTGCGTCAATCAACCGACCGGAAAATGATAGAAAAAAAAATATTATTATTATTTTTTTTTTGTAAATGTATTATAAATATTGTTGAATTAAGTATTTGTTATGTTAAAATATTATATAATAATCGTTCATACGTTTTATTCATTGAAATTATAATAATAATCGTATTTATGATAATAAAATATTCATATTTTAATTGATTTTATTGGAAATATAAAATCATTGGATATATAAATATTTAATGTTCTTACAAATTATAGGAAAATATCTAATATAGTTAAAAAATCTTGGGATAATTTTAATAAAATCGTTTAACATTGTTATAAGAGAGAATTCAGTTGAAATAAATTACCTCACATATAATCCACTTAGGATTTAAAATCGATATGTTCCCGGAACTTTTTCATTTTGAATCCAATTAGAAGTCCTAACAATTCCCTTATACGCCCGTGATTCCTATTATGTAAGTTCAGGTCAATATGTATTAACGAAATTCCGTTGAGATCACAGATATTTTTATTCATGAATATGGAAGTGTATTACGTATTTATCGAGCCATGAATAATTACGCAAGGGTTGACACAATAGAGTCCTCCTACTCCGCCATAACGGGTTGACCTTTAATTTCATAATGTACACAAATGCGACAACACAATGGGTCAAACGATAAGGGCCAAAAGGGAGAGATAAGACCAAGATATCCGACGACGGTAACATTGTACTTTGGATATTTAGGTCTGCGAATATTTACCAAGTGCCCCCACCCCACCCCCCGCGCCCTCGTCGTGCTCCTTCCGCGATAAAGATGGCAAAAGCAACAATACAATCGCCCATCTCTCGTCCGCAGCACAATGAGGGTCAAACCGATTTCGCTCCGGAGCGATACCTTAAAGGGTGTACTTTATTTCGAGGCGGTCGATGACGATCGCCGATGCAAAACGACACACCACCCTCTCTCGTTTCCCACTCGACATTATCTTATCGGGAGTAGATTTAATTTGACGATGGGGTACTTGTAGAACCGGGAGACTCGATCTCCGGCTGTCCACCCGTTTTGTCACAAAGGATTTACCGTTCTTAATTAACGAAAGACTCGAGGTTAATCTGTGCTCGTTCACTCAGATTTCGTGATTGATTCGTTTAAGATAAAATTTTATATTTTGTCGGCTTTTGTGTTTTATAACACGTTGCTCACTTATTTATCTGGGTACATTGTTCGCGTTGACAACGTGTCATTCGCATTGTTATTATAATATTTAACATGTTTTTTCGAGGCAATTGGTGGTGGAATCGGGTTATTTTCTTTCGATTTTTTTCTTTTTTTTTTTTGACTTTAAGCCTCTTTCGTGTTGATTCCGAAGACGAATGACAGAAGGATAACGCGCCCGTCGCTCTTTCGGCTTTTCAGGACCTCACCGTTGACAGTTGATTGACAAGAACTTTTTCGCAGTCGTCCAACAAAGGATCCCGAAATCCAATTATACAAAATTTTGCCATAAAAACTAAATTATTTTCGAATTTTATACACGAAAACGAACGATGTTCTCTTATATATATACATACACCCATATATATTTTTGCGATCCACCTACAACTTTCTCCCTTTTTCGCCGTCTGGCAATTTCGTCTTCAAATTCGTTCTACATTCGTCTTGAATTTTTCATGGCGCAATTGAAATTTTCATTATGAGTATTCCGGGGGATGTTTGTTAGCTCGCTAAATATTTGTACGCACAATATAACGCTTATTCCGTTTGAGAAATTGTATTTTATTTCGGGGAAAAAAAGCACATTCAACGAGAAAAATCTTGTTTGATTGTGTATCGTATGCTTTACTTATTCTTTTTTTTTTAATACATGCTTATAACTTAATATCATTTTTCATTTCGTTCGTATTTCATATTTAATATAATCGTTCTTGTATAATGTATCATTGCTATTTCTAATTTTGACGTTAATTTTTTGTACATATAAAATATTGACGTTATTTTCCTTATAAATATGATTTTTTATATATACATATATATTAAATATAATATACTATATATATATATATATATATATATATATATATATATATATATATATATTTAATATTATTTCAATCCAATAAACCTTCTTCTGTCTAGTGCTTAATTAAAATATATATTTCATATATTAATTAAAAATATAAATATATATATAAAAAATAAATAAATATTTAATTTTATAATTTTCAATCAATTTATATATGTATTATAATGAAAAATTATTAATAAAATAAATTTGATTAAAAAAATATTTTTATTTTTGTCAACTTTTCAATAAAATGACATCTCTATTGATGCGTTAGTTCTTTGATGCGCGTAAAAAAAAATATTGAAAGACTTTTTTTACGCGTTTCATATAATAGCGCGTATATAAAAGGATCCGATGTTCGTATCTTGAGTGTCACTGCGCGGTCGCGTTTTATAAAAGATCGCTTACAAATAATGACATCGCGTGCGGGGCGAAATGAATTTCGCCAAAGAGAATGGAAGACGACAAGTTCGCATGTAAAAAAAAAAGGAAAAAAAACACGAAAATAAATAATAAAAAGCGCACCCCTTGAAGTCCAAAAACCGGGGAGGGTTCGAGCTTTTTTATTCGGAAGAAAATATATGAAGAGGGTTGCATTCGTTGTCGCATTTCGGTTGCATTGTGTTGCAAGTCGTAAAAAATGTGCGTTGCCAATTTGAAAAATGGACGTCTGTCCAAGTTTAGGGTTAGACAACAATTACATCACACAAATTGTCGTCGAAACGCGTTTCTAAAAACGTTTTCATTCTATTTCTAAAAAAAAAAAAAAACTCCAATTACATCCCTTTCTTCCGTAATTCATAAATATATATATATATATATACATACGCACGTAGTCATATCTGGTAAATATGGAGGTTGGATCGTCATTTCAGTGCTGTTATAATATATTAATCCTTTTAATATGATTATTTCTTTATTGTATTATTGAACATGTTTAAAATGTTAGTTAACATTTTAAGCTATATTATTCATTAAAAAACATGTGCAATATAATGATTTTAATTACACTTTGAGAATCTATGTTCGAAGCACTCGTGACCTGCCCCACTGTTTGTCAATCGCATATGAGAAATAGAATCATCAAGAGTATTCCGTGAAAAATGCCCCTTCAATATGGTAGAAATATCTTTTAGAAACGATCTCACATTTCAATTCATTCGCTGCCTATTCGTGCGTTACATCACAGGCAATATATATAATTTAGACATTACATAAATTGTACGAATCGACATTTGTGATGAAATACATCGTTTTTTTTTTTACATCATCCAAACCGTATAAGTGTAATTACTGTAGATTTTTTTAATATCAATAATATTTTTATAACAAATTTAAGATATTTTCAATCTTTCATTTGATTTTTAATGAAATAAATTATTTCATAAAATTATGAATTTTTAAAGTATAATAACTATAGTTTTTATTTTAAACATAATTTAATCATTGTATAAAGTCGTATTTATAAAAATAAATATGATCGATCGTCGACGCTCGTCTTTTCACATTCGAAACCGATAAAAAGCTCGCCTGGGCGTTTATTGATAAATTTGTGGTCGCTTTGATTACCATTTAAACGTCCAAAAACAATATATATATATATATATATATATATATATATATATATATATATATATATAACTTTAAAAAAAATAACACGTATTCGCGGTATAAATGGCCGTTATGTGTCTAAACATGCGTTCTAGAAAGGCGATTTGTATATTTATTTTGTCCGACGTATTCTTGCGGGCGGTTTATTTTCTGACTCTAAATATCTATCATATGAATTTAAAAAAAAACAAATAGTTATAATAATAATTATTATTATTATTTTAGATATTTTTTAATGTCGTTTATTTATTTATTTAATTATTTGTGCGTTCGTGTGTCGATTTAACCCGTTGTTCGTCGACAACGGTTTACTTTAACTGCCGTGTAACGATGCCGCGTCTTGTTTTAACACGCATATGTCAAAATATTTACGTGAAATTCATGTTCTGTTTTTTTTTTTTTTTCAGGAACTATGATTATTCATAACGTCGTCTAAACATCGTCATCGAATTACGTGTAAGTTTTATCATCATTATACAATATATTTATAAATATTTAATTTTAAAATATGCATTACATTGTATATATATTTATATACGTGTGAACGATTCAATGATAGTGATTTCTTTTTGTATAATTTATCGCTTTATATAACGATAATAATCACATAGATATTTGTAAAAATTATTATATAAACCTATACTAAAAACTATTAATCTAGACCAGGGGTAGCCAACCGGTTGATCGTGAAAACAATTTTGGTCCATCGTGTGCGATATCTTGACAAATGAAATCATAATATCTCTATATATGTTTACCTAGTTTGAATTAATAAATATTTTTAACAATTATTCATGTTACTTTAATTCCCCTGGACGTGAGTTTTAGACTTAACTACTCATATGACAACAAGTCGATCGTGACAATCTTACGTACAAAAAAGTTGACCACCCCTGGTGTGGACAATCTTTGTACATTAATTATAATTGGTTTACAATAGTAAAGTTGTATGATATAAAACAGATTATTCACCATAAACATATACACAGTGTGTTCAAAAAATAATAAAAATTTTCATTTTTATTTGAGATTGAACATTTAATAGAGCGCAAAATGTTTATAAATACGACAAAAAAAATAGATTAATACAACCCGCGAAATTTCAAAATTGTTCCAATATTTCGATTAAAAATGTAATATGATTCCGTATGTATTATTTAATAAAAAGATCATAATTTTACAAGAATAAATGAAATATCAGTGTATCCCTGAAAGAACTCAAAGTTATCCCAAAAAGCAATACAAGTTCCAAAAATGTTTTGGAGATTTGATGAAACAATGCTACGAGTTTAATAATATCTAATGGCGACATTGTATGTGTGTATATATTTAAATTGAAATTTGCTAGCGCATGTTGTGCAACGAATATTTGTTATTTTATGAAATTTATATACACATATAATAATATATATGGAAATATGTACGAAATTTTCCGAGACAGACTGTTCGAGCGATGTAAATTTGACGTTGAAAAATAATTTATTTTTCCCCGTCACAAATCTAAATGCGCTCCGGTCTTCGATTTTTATTCGCAACAAACGCAAATCGATTCGTGCATTGTACGGGGATTTTATAAAATTTTCACCGTTTATTATTTTTATTATACGGGGATTTTTACGGAAAGTTTTTTGATTTTTCACGAAGCGCCTTTTTGAAACGGCCCATGTTCGCCATTTTTCCCGATAATAATTCGACAGTTGAATTGGCGTTTTTATCGTTTTTTTCTTTTAATCAATAAACGCGTCTTCGTTCAAATATTTTTAATTAGAACAATCGAATAATATATAATTAAATAAAATAATTCATTTTTATTTATTTATATATAAAGAAACTTTTATAAATATATTTACCAAAATATGTTTTATAATTTATATCGATAATTATGATTTCTGATTGCCTTCAAAGTTCCTTTTTTAAATTTAATAATCAAGTAAAAATCATATAAAATAATTCTCATATATTTATATATATATATATATATATATATATATATATATATATATATATATATATATATATAGGAACTTTCACAAATGTATATACGAAAATATATGTAATTTTTAATATACAATTTCAATTTTAAAATCTATTACGAGATCTGATATATTTTAAAATATTTTACAAATCGACAAATTTTGACATATATCAAATTCAAATGCATATATATTTTTTTAAATAAATGTTTATTTAATTTATATGATTTCGACATTAAATAACGCGAGATCGAAAGCTCGCATCTCGATTATCTGTATGTAGATAAGCAACCCAAATATTATATATATATATATATATATATATATATATATATATATATAAATGTTGTTATTGTAGAATTGAAAGCAAATAGCTGAAATTGCATCACGAACCTCAATTTGTCAACGATCGACAGTTTTGCGTCGATGCGCTTACTGCTATTATCTCGTTTTCCTCCCTTTTTAGTGCTTTCTTGAGCTTTTTCCGTGTATATAGAGGAGACTCGTGTATCTTTTGAGATGCTCTTTGCGACACAGAGGCAACGTCGGAACTGTAAAAATGGATGTTCCTTCAGGTTCTTTTCAGTCGACGCGCCGACTGTACATGTGATTGAATTCGGGGTGCTCAGCACGCGCTTTGAAAACTAAATAAATAAAATCCGAAAGAAATCCCAGCTATAAAAATTCGAAAACATACAAAAAAACGTATATATATTTACATATATACACGTGAACGCCAAAGACGGCGCGTGAAATTTTTCAATAAATATTAAATTCACAATTAATTCAAAGTTCAAGTGATATTTGTGATTTTGAATACTTCGATTAATACTTTGCAAATGTTTGTGCGGTTCGAGCTTTGATCTTGCCGAGTGTTTTACCGTAAATTTCTGTCATTTAACATTATAATTTTGCGTGCGTGCCGTCTTTGAAATGCAAACACGTGATATAATGTAAAACCGAACGAATGGACAGACAGACAGACAGACAAATAGAAACACTTCGGTTCGTGTTTCTTAGGCGAACTGCGAAATTCTCGTGTAAATATTTGCAATCTAGTCGAATATGAAAGGATTTTCATCGTTTTCACTATTGAATGCAAATACGTTTTATTTTTATTTTTTATATTTTTTTCTTTTATAAATTTTAATATGCAAATATGTTTATGTTTTATAGAATCGATGATACACAGTGGAATTTTTAAGAGAAAAATCTCAATATGAATCATTGTTATAGTATTTTTATATTATTCAAATTTAACTGTAAAATTTTATTTTTACAAATGTATTATAAATTTTCAATGGAATTTTTTTTTAAATCGCCGTATTAAAAAAAATGTTAATATTATATAAAAGTAAACCAATCAATATAGTGCTAAATTTGACATTCTTATATAGATCATAAAAGGAAAACCACAGAATTTCTTATAATCATTTTTATAAAATCATATAAAAAAATAATTCCTATTTTAACGGGAAATAGTTTAGATACTTAACACATAATTACTTGCGGAAAACCACTTATAACAACCTCTATTTTTATATTAATATCGGTCTAAAAAAAATATATAAAAGACGTATTCGATTTTTAATTTTAATGAGGACCGAAAAAGGTGGAGAATCGAATCATAAATTTTATTTACGCTTATGCCCCGTTTTATGTTATCAATTTAAATATATGTGTATTTTTGAAATTTCACTTCCGATCAGAATCTAGCGTTCGCTCATAAATAAAGCGCATAACGAAAGCTTTTGGATATTTTTCTTTTTTTTTTCTTCATTTTTGACGAACGAGCTTTCGAAGCCGCGCCTGAATAATAAATAAACACGAATTAAAATAAATATAATAATAATAGAATAAAAATTCGAATACAACGATGGTACTGGAAGCTTTTAATTCATATTATATATATATATATATATATATATATATATATATATATATATATATATATATATAATGCTATTTATTATCGGTTTTTATTTTTATTTTATACTACGGTCCGTCGCTTTATAACAACCCCCGGTTCGTTCATTATCTTTTATTATTAATCATTTTAATATCATTATTGTCCCGGGCGGGGTGTCCCGTCGTAAATTATGGTCACACGAGCGAACCTTTTCAGCCCGAAGACAAATCGTTCTCGGATACCTGTTGATATAATCGATAGATGCTTTATAAACGAATCACACGTCCATTATTTTTGTACGATGCGGCCAAAAGTCAAAGGATACAAGTGCCGCATCGATATTTTACCAATTAATTACTGACCGCAATACTAATATATTTTTTACTATAAAACGTGCCATTTTACTGTATATATTATATGTAATATTAAAATTAATCATGAAAGTTTTAGATGTAGTTTCACATTTTAACTATTAATTTATTTCTATGGATTATGGATACAATATTGTGATATGTATAAAAATAACAATGGTTAAAATGAATAATAATGTATATTTTTCATAATTGACAATTTTAAAACATCCGACGCGGAAACAATGAAATGTTAATATCGGTTATTATTAAATTACGAGAAGCGACGGGCAAAAATTAATTAGCCGATGAAATTTCTCAGCAAGAAAAGTGTTAAAAAGATAAAAAAAAAAGACGATAAAGAAGACGAAAAAATTGCGAAAAGAAAGAAAAACGTCAGCAGTGAAATAAAAAGAAGATAAATCCGAGTCGTTTAAAATCGACGTAAAATTCAAAATGCTCCTTCGGGACGGCGATGTTGGCGGTTGACTTTTATTTAATTTGCGCATAACCGACCGACCATCCCTTACTCCGACCATCTCTTACTCCGACCGCCCTCTCATTTCGGGTTTCGAATTGGGGTGGCGCGACCGAATTAGAGGGTGGAACAATTAAAACGCGCTGCTTTCATATAATATGCAATTTTATTTGAGTTTCAGAACCGTTTCAGCTGACTCTGCGGATGGTAAAAACTTTTCGCTTTTATTTATATATATATATATATACATTTTTTTTACCATCAAGCGTCTTCCGTTCTTTCAATTTACCGGTACTGGGAATATTTAGTCGGTAACGGGGATCTAAACTTATCTGGAAAGTCCCCAAACACCTTAATATTGTTTTATATTTTTAATGCGAAAGTAAAGTATTTTTAATATTATATATATATATATATATATATATATATATATATATATATATATAATTTAAATATACAATAATCATCCAATTATCACAAATATAATATTTCAAAATATAGTTTATTATCTATCTTTTTAAATGATAATCTATAGTAAAAGGTCAAATAAAGACGAAAAATTCGTTATTATATTATTTATTTTGAATAAATTAATCAGAGTTTTGCCGTTAAATATACGAAATATGACGCTCGTTGATATTGCATTTTTAATTATTATAATTATATATATATATATATATATATATATATATATTAATTCCATTTCGTTTTAATAAAATCGGAAAAAAGAGCCATTCATTCGGTTAAGATCATCTTCAAAAAGTCGTTGTTTTGAGCGCAAACCGAACGGGAGAAAGTGAAAGAAAGCAAAAAAAAAAGAAAGAAAGAAAGAAAGGAAGAAAAAAAAACGGTACGTTTGTAGATGGAAATGGGCGCACGATGTTTTTACGTCGCCTGCACGCCTGAGCAAATAAATACCAACATTTTAATTAACATGCCTTCACTTGAGCTACATTAAAGTGAATGAGGGAGAACAACGAAAAGCTTGAATATGAAATGATAAAGAGAGAGAGAGAGGGGGGAATAGATTTTTCGATGTGTACGAAGCGTGTATATATATATATATACGTCTACACTTTGGGGGTGAGTTTTGAGTTTCCGCCTTCAGCCTTCAGCCTTCCTGAGTGCTGCCTAGCTCTGGCAGATGGATCCTTCGTCTCGCGACTCTCTGTGAAGATGGCACGTGAGCCGGAATATTAATGTCAGTTTTTAAGACAAGTGTTAAATCTATTTGTTCGCGCGTGAGCCACCCTTAACACTCTACGCGTCGGTGTGTGCATGAATCGTTTCTGTCCCGCGACGCGAGACAATTCTTCTCTCGCACCCTAACGCTTAATTAACTTTCGCTTAATTGACACTCACGGTGATGGCGAACGAACGCTTTTTGACCCTTCGACGCCTCGTTATCTAGGCTGAAGATTCACGACGTAAACAAGTCGTCTCTTGTATACATATTTTTTTCTCATTCTTTCCTTTCTTTCTCTCGTGTAAATGTGAAAATGCACGAAGGTTAAACGCGAATGTTTTTTTTTTTTCGCGAAACGTTCGTTACTCGTAAATCTTTAATTAAAATTCCATTAATTTTCAATTATGTACGTTTAATGTGTTTATCGATCTATTGTATTATTTTTAAATTTATATTTTTAGCATTACATAATTCACCATTTGCATTCGAAACGTTTGGCAGCGCTTATGGCGAATTTTTTACTCTTAACTTAAAATTATTATACATATAAATTAATGTATAAAGTTTTTATATTTTAATGCTGTTTATCGGTTTATATATATAATATATGAATTTATCGAACAAATTTCTAAACCTTTCGAGTGCAAAGGGTTAAAACACTGTCGCATATATGACACATAAATATCATTTACAAACATGTTGTCACTATTTAAAATACGCCTATTTATATACTTTCTACGTATATTTCCTGTATATTCTAACCAATTAACATCCTTTTACCGTTCGAACCACAACACAACAATAATAATAATAATAATAATAGTAATGAAAAATACACACGTGCGACGTACAAAATTGACTGTTTAAAACTAGCACTGGTGTCCTTAGTGTTTGCTTCAACACTCTTAAAACCATGACCACGTGAAGATGACAACAAACATTGACTAAAAGCCTCCTCCTAGTTTATAATAACAATTGAAATTTAATCAGACACTCATAACAACGAAACCGGACGCGCTTCCTTCTCATGCTTTCATTTCCTTTATTTATTCTTTTTTTGATTCTATGGAATTTATATGTGAATCGTTCGAGGATCAGAGGGTCGCACTTTAAAATCGAACAACGCAATAACTCGACGATAAACTGTGTCATAAATTGCAAATAATCAGAATCAAATAGAACGATTCATCGTTCGAATCCAAATATTCAATGAAATATACAAAGGGCCACAGAAATATGTCGTTTCTATTTGTACATAAGAAAACGAGTATCGACCGTTTATAATAATCGTCGTAATGTATAATCGGAATTCCGACGTACATGCACTCGAAATTGAGAAACATTCCTGTGTGCGCTCGTACACTTGTTCACATTACGACTAGTAAAATATTATTGGTGAATAATGAAACGATCGGATTTCACGTGGGCAAAGAGAGATTGAATCCATAGTTGTTGAATAGTAGAGGCCTTTGTGCGCTCGTAAGGGCACTCGAAAATGAACAATTGAAAATAAAAAAAAAACGTCGTCAAAACGATGTGAATCTCAGGTGAAAATTAAATATTTCATAATCAATGAATGGCAATATTATTATTCATATTAAAATACTTATCTATATTCGTTAGAAAGTCGATATTCAACTGATATTAAATAATAAAAAATATTTTTTTATATGACGAATCAATTCGTTAATTTTTTTTTCAAATATTATATACAAGCGTTACCGTGTATATTAAATCATTAAAAGTACATACATTTTTTATTATATATCCGATTTTATTAGTGATTATAGAAAAAATATTAATAATTAAAATCTTACAATTATAGTGATGAAAATTTAGCATTGTTATGTTGTGTTAAAGTCGTATAAACGAAATTTATAACATATCTCGTTTATAATCGTATATTTTAAGAGGTCACTTGTCAAAATCGAAGCGAAATTGGATCGTAAATGCTGAAATATTTTACACGAAATCATATATAGTAATAGATTGATCTATATTTTGAGCCGTGAAGATCATTTGAGATTAAATTGTGAAAATAAAGTAGTATTTAAGGATATGTTACACCTCTACCACCCACCGACGCTATCATTTTATATATATGGTTTTAATAATCTTTTAAATTGAAACAACATTCGCAAAATATAAAAGTATAAACGATATGCAATCGCAAATGTTACAATCAATATGCAAATTCAATCGATTTTTTTTTTCATGTCGGTATTTAAAGCGCAATACTTTCGTACGACGCCGTATTCGCCGTAAGACCAGAACGAGAGAAAATAAAAAAAACAACTTTTCTGAAAAAATATTTTCGTTGCAATTCGATTCAATCGCGCCGTCGTATAAACATAATGTCGACATTAATATTCAGCGAAGAGAGGCGGCTTCGTAACGAGCCAATTATTCACTCGTGCATTTTCGCCCTTTTTCCTTTTTTATTTTTTTATTTTTATTTTTTTTTTTGAACAATTTGCTCGTCTCGTTCGACGAAGGGTTTGTTAATGTCTTAACGGTTGCCCTTCGTTTTAGTTTTTATATATATATATATATATATATATTTATTTAAAAAAAACACTGCGAACGATGACAGCACTTCAAATATTCGCCCTTGTTCCCGGGAAATTTTCGAGTATTCCGCTTGTAAATGCATCGCACTAATTTGACCCTCTCCCCCCGTTTTTTTCATTTACCGGTTGCATTTTCATTTCATTTGTGCTCGATTTATGAGTGGATTTTTTTCCACCCTTCGTATGATTTTTATTGAAGAGCCCAAAAGCGCACCGAGGGTCCGCAGTTTAAATATTAACACGGGCCGCATTCGTTGTAAATTGCGATTAAACGCGGCGAATTTTATATACGTAATTAATTACACTGCATATACATACTATGGATTATGAATTTAATTAGTCTACCGTTTTCACTATTTGATTTCAATTTAATTAAATATCTAAATGAAACATGAGCAATATTAAATTAAATTCATATATTTTTCTTCATCATTCTATATCTAAATATCATAACAATTCTATTTCAAATATTAGTCAACGATATATATATATATATATATATATATATATATATATATATATATATATATATATATATATATATATATATATATATATATATATATATATATATATATATATATATAATGGTAATTGAACTTGTACAGTAGTAATTGAAATCCTATTGATGTTTTATTATCAAGTATTGAACGGCACTCGTATAAAGTATTATAAAAAATGATTCAATAAAATCGACATAAAGAACAATTTAAATAGCTATCATAGTGTTTCATATAAGGGTTGAAAGTATTAAACATGCATGAAGGACATGGCATGGACGACAAAGTTGCACAGTTTTGCATGCATTTTCATATCAATTGCCGCAACTATCACAACAATGCTAACGACAGAATTTATCTAAACGACTTCAGGCGTGTCATTTGCACGATATTTTTTTTTATTATTATGATGATTACCGATGTAATAATAATAATAAAAAACAAGGAAAAGTGACGTCGAAAAAATAATCGATCCGCCCTCGACGAAGCTTTTGCCACCCCTGCAGGAGCTATAATTAATGCGAGATAAAATATTCCAGAACGCTAGTCGAGCGGGAAGTGTCGATACTGATCTGGGTCCGGGTTCGAAGGTTTTTTTTTTTTACTTTCATTGGACCAGGGATGGAAATGAGGGACGTCGTCGACAATGAAATTTAGGGATGAGAACGAAAAGTGCTATGATACAGTAGGACCCCGGTAATGCATTCATTTTTTCATATTAAAAAATTATAAATTTCTATCATACAATGTAAAACACTATTAATTTTGATTTATTTAATATTTTATTGTTTAAAAATTATTTTATACACAAAATGTCTTATAAAGTTATAAAAAACAGCTTTTAAAATTTTATCTAAATTATTTCAACTTATTTAAAAATAATTAAATATTTTTAAAATATAAATTGTCGTTATCGTACACATCGGAGACCAACTGTATATCCTTCATTTCCTTTAGCTCTGTCCGATCTTATCTATAATGAGTTGGTAAGGGTCTAATCAATGAACAGCGTCTCCAGCGTCGCTCATTAACTCTTAAACCGACTGTAAAGGGTGGTGTTTGTGAAAGAGTGAAGTATCTGAATGTCGATCAATATATATTTATACACACACACACACACACACATATATATATATATATATATATATATATATATATATATATATATATATATATATATAAATGGACCCTTCGATGATGATGGTCTTTCGTTGGGGGTCATCTGTCTGTTTCATCATGAATTCACCAACAGGTATGAAGAAGAAAAGGTTTATCGAACTCGTTTATAACCAGTCCGATAGTTTAAATTTCATACAGCGGGGTTGAATTAATCTGACATCTGGTTATTTGGTCTTTTGATATATACCCATCTGCCCTTTGTTGCACGTTGCCTAATACCTAGATGGAGCATTCATTTCGAACCCTTCTTTCTATTAGGCAACAACCATATTACAAATATAATGCCGCATTACGAATATTAAACATTTTTTTTCCTCTCATATTCATATCGGTAAAACGTTCAAAATACGATTAAAAACAACAGAAAAAGGCAATTGAACCAAAAATAACAAAAAAAAAAAAAAATTAGAGGATCGCGGCAATAAAGTGCGTGGCATATGGAAGCCAGAGAGCAAAAACAACAAAGTGAATTTTATTGCGCAATCCGTTCATTGGCATTCTTCGGCAAACATCAGTCTAGAATTTTACTATCATATTTATGACCGTTCTAAAATGTTTAATTGATATTTGTGTCTTTTGAAAGCTCTACACTGATTCTTATATGCGTACGCTTCTCGAAATTTATACTTCGGCCGCGAACGATTGATTTAACGACTTCGAATTAAATGACCTCATCCACCGCCTCCCTGTTAAAAAAAAATGAGTCTTCAAGTACTATTTTTAATATAAATATTTGACGTATACGAAATAAAAATTGACGGATTATAATATAATGCCATTAACAAAACATCGCACCGTGTCATAAAAGTTTAAATCGAGCGACAATTTGTTAATAGAACCTATGATGCCATTCGTCCGTCCTTATCGACGTTTCATAAATATTATTATTTTTATTATTATTATTATATTTGCTCGATAAATATAATAATAATAATAAAAAGAGGCAACGCTTGTACATGGCAGGCCGCGGCTCATTAGACGGCGTCGTATAATGAGATGTGCCATTTTTTACGTCGCCTTATCGCCGTTTAAAAATCTACCGCTCACCTAATGATTCCTTTTTTCCTCTACACTTCGCCTTTTTTTTTTGTTTAAAGCGCACATCGAAATCTTTGTGTAAGGTTATAAATTTTTTAAAGTTGCTAGTTTAAAACGCAAAATAATATATATATATATATATATATATATATATATATATATATATATATATATATATATATATATATATATATATTGCGATGTTATCTGTGTTTTTCTTTAAATCTTGATGTGAGTTGATTATTGCTGATTGATGTATATATATATATATATATATATATATATATATATATATATATATATATATATATATATATATATATATATATATATATATATATATATTAGATGAAGATGTTATTTTTGATGTAATGAATTGGCAAGAGCAGCCATAGAAATTATTCATTTAAAAAAATACTGTTGTATTTCATATACGATATTATTATACAGAGATTCTCAATATTTTTATTAAATATTAATAATTTTTTTCTTATATTGTAAAGTATTAAGTATATAGTTGCTGATGATACAAAATGAAAAATAGTATAGAAGATTGTATGATAGTTTAACAAGTATTATCAAAATAATTGTTGAAAAAAGTCGATGGATCAATTCTATTGACGAGAGTAGTAAATATGTGAATAAATCGTATTTGCAGATTTTTAGTAAAATTTCAATTCGAATCGCACGTCGCTGTGCGTGATTTGTGCGTTCGTGCACAAATATAGTATTTGTATAAAGCTATAAACGACGCTCGGCTATTCCGCAAGAGCGGAAAAAGGTCCCCGTAATCTGCAAGCATAATGGCTGTCGTTTACACCAACCAGCCAAACAGCCACCACAAGAGACCAGGGGGCAGACAAACAAGCAGTTAACTGTTAACCGAAGAGGGATGAAACGTTGCGGATAAGGTGTTGATAACCGCGGCTACGACACGCATAAACGTTTGTCGTTGTGACCGAAACAGTGCCCGAAAACTTTGTCGGATTTGCTTTTGCGACACAATATAATAATAATAATAATACATCGGTGTATACAAGCAACGGCGACGACGACAACGACGATGATAATGATGATCGCTATAGCGGAATTTAGGGGGACGGCGGTTGTTTTGCTCGGTTTCATCGCGTATCTCTTAACGCGCGACGGGGGACGACTACGGCGTTTACAGGGTTATCTGCTTAATAGTGTGATGATTATGCTTTTGAAATATTACGACAACCCCAATTTCTGCGTTTTGTTCGTGCCCTTATACGTTGAATTCGTTTTAAAACAGAGTTCAAATCCCAATCTTTATATCTGATCTCTTCAGGTAACCTTTGTCAAAAAATATATATATATATATATATAAATAATTCAATATTCAATTGAAAATATTATAATTCATATTCTATTGTTTTATTAAACACTATATGATATATATATATATATATATATATATATATATATATATATATATATATATATATCAATATAATACTGAGAATCGATTATTTTTACTTTTAGAGTTTCATTCCCCTGTTATTTCATCCGATGACTTCTACAATCATTTTTTTCCTCGCTTCCATTCCTCAAGGTATATATATATATATATATATATATATATATATATATATATATATATATATATATATATATATATATATATATATATATATATATATATATATATATATATACAGTAATGACGAAATATCTGTACTGTAGATCTGAAAGTGTAATAATGGTAATTTGATACTCCCACGCGTATACAAAATGTTTATATTCACCGTATAATTCGACAATTCGCGGTCTTCAAAGCAGTGATTTATCGGAGCACTTTTTTTTTGGATCCATATATATATATATATATATATATATATATATATATAAATATATATAATTTTTTTTCGACTTTACAATTTCAATTTGAAAACGTTCCACATTTCCGTCGAATCCGAACGTGTTATTTATTAAGTTTTGTAATAATTTTTGATATTGTTTAGTTTCGTCTTTGCGTCGATTCTGCGCGAATATATTATAGATAACATCGGACAGTTATTTTTCACATAATAATCGATTAGAATTCGCGCTGATATATATAAAAAAAAAACGAAAAATTTCAGTCTAATAAAACGATTTCATTAATATTATCTATCGTTTTCGATCTAAATTACCACCGAAAAGGTTAATTTAGTTCCAATAATGCGTATAAATTGTGCAGTGCTAAATAAAAAAAAAGTGTGCCGGACCGCATTCTTCTTAGTAATTAAGGTAAACAACGAGCGAAGATTTAATGACAAAATCACAATCTTGATATATATTAGATATATTTGATTGCTTTTTATTTTAAAAAAAAATATTATATATCATTTGATCTACATACTTAATAAAATTATAATCTTTATTTTTTTTTAATTCTATTTATTACAGTATAATGATAATTCAGCTATATGTCTAACCTTACTGATACTGATATTGAAAAAAAAAATTCATATGTAACAATGTTGCGAATTTATTAATAATTGAATTTACAATGTCTACACTTCAGGTTTCAGAAAATTAAATAACATTATTTAATTTTTTCGATTATTTACATCGTGATATAAATTGGTTCATTCCCATTTTTCTACCAATAAAATAAAATATACGTATATCGGATTACAAGGGCGAATTTACAATTTTCGACATGTGCAATTTGCAATATTCAAACTCTTCAACTCACCCCCGTTGGTCGTTATACATCTATATATATATATATTTTTTTTTTTAATTCATCGGTCGCAAAACATGTCTGAAACTGAAAGTCGGGGTGGGCGGCTTTCAGCAAAATTAAACACGCTCCAATTTCGAATTTTAATAGTGCATCGTGGCATCGTTGTTTACATGCAAAACGCGACGGGCACAAAAGCCGAATAGAAATAGTGGTGCACGAATAGCGCCACTGGTTACCGTTTTGTTTCCGTGTGTACCAACCAGACGTGTGCACAATCTGTGTACCCGGGTTCGGTTCACGTCGATTTTGTACGTGATCGGCGATTCAAATCGATATTGTCGACAGTTGGTGCACCGTGTGTGCACCGTCGACTTTGGCAACACGTGCCACTTGTATACAGTGCGGTGAAAAAAGTTTGAGAAGCGTTGGCTTTATTGATTTTTAATCGTTTTACAAAATCAACGTGGAAAAATAATATTATTATAAAAAATATTAAATTTCTTTTCTAATAATAAAAACGTTGATAATATTAATTTTGAAATCTACAACATTAAAAAATTTAAAAGATATAATTTATATTATGTAATTGTGCTATAATATATTTTAAATAAATAATAGTGAAATATTTTATAAATTTATATCAATTAATGATGATGTAAATTCTTGAAACCAATATCTTCTTGTATGAAAATATGTTTTGCCATTGAAAAAAAAATATATATTTAAAAATCCAATTAAATTATAGATCATATTTAATCGTCATTATAAATGAATAAGTGATATAATTTTCTAAAATTGAATTCAATTACTTATAGTTCAATATAAAATCGTTCACTCGCGTTAATAATTATGGTCATTATTAATTTATTATTTAAATTGTAACAAAATCTTTATAATATAATGCTAATTTTATTTTTATTTATTTATAATAATAATACATTTTTTTATGTATGATATAAATATGAGATAGTTTCAAATTCGATTATTATCTCATTTATGAATTGTGTAAGTTTTATCTATTCAATCTAGTTTAGTTTATAATTATGTTAATGAGGATTGATTATAGGAAAATTTCTAAAAAATAGGTTGGATGTATTAAAAAAAAATAGATTTTCTAAAATTTATGAAAGGATATTTATATAATGAAAGATAGATTTCTAAACGATATTCGTAGCAATAATCGCATTTATACGATTATCGCGTTAAACGAGACATTATTGTATATAATTGTACACCGGTGGCTATTAGTTAAATTCAATATCTGGCCGTCGGTCAAACACGACTTCCTCCATTTTGGTACGTGCCTATTCCGTCGCAATGTGTTACCATCACTATATTCTATGCCCATTGTTTTCTTTGTTTTCAATTCCGATGATGATAAGTCTTTGATGAACGGACGAACGATCAGTAAGAAAACACTTTGAAGTCTTTCCGGCGATTTGTCCGCTGCGGACTTCTGAAATAATAAAAAAAAATACACACACACACACACATGCGACCGGAGAACGACTGAAACACGCCCACGTTGAAAAAGCGACGCGAAACGAAACGCATTTCATTATCGACGATTCGTCGTTCTTAAAACACTCAAAACAAAAACTAAATGAAATATATTATTTTTTTCTTTTAGTCTTTTTCGAAACACCGTGTTATCCCATCGTCCTTTTTAAACTGTGCCGAATTCTCTATCGTTGACTTTGTTTTGATGGAAGCTGCCGCTAAATGTGCACGCGGTTGTTAACACTTGTACGTCGGGTTGTTCTTTTTATTATTTTTTTATTTTCTTTTAATTCGTTCGCGTCGCTCTTTTGATGTGGATTATTTGGATTTGTTACGGTCCATATTGCAATCGATGCTTGGCAGCTTAATGTGGTGTTTTATAATAGAGTTATTATTATTAAATTATATATATATATATATATATATATATATATATATATATATATATATATATATATATATATATATATATATATATATATATATAATAAAATTATGAACATTTATAGTTTGGTTATATGATGATTTATATTATTATTATTTATATATATTCTAGTCATTAAATCTACATCAATCTTCAATTGTTATTCATTGAAGATTTTAAGAAATCTCTATATTTAGATCTTTATTTAAATTGATATTTTATATTATTTTAACATAATATAATAATAATACAATGAACTTAAAAAATGTAATGAAAATAAATGTTATATAAAATACGTTTTGAAGTTGAAATGATATACATCTTTGTAATGGGTAGAAATTTGTCATTTTTACAAGTCCGACTTCAAGCGAATGATTTATGTTCTGCCTGAGATCAATGTGTTAATATGATAAGAGCTTCCATCGGTAAGTCGGATTAAAAAATACAACTAAAAATAAAAAAAATAACGATAATAATAATAATAAACATTGGACTCTGATGTCGACTCGAATGATAAATTCTCCAAAGGTAGGATATTAAACTTGAATCCCGGTAGAGAAAAAGGACCGGGGAAAAAAAATGGAAGGCACATATCCTTGGACAATTTATGACCGTGCGCGGCAAATCAATGTTATACATATTTAAAGGACACCTATTTTATATTGGAGCGACCACCGCAGTGGAACATTGCAACTACATAAATATATATGAGCAAAAAAATAAAAATAAATAAAGTAGGATACGCCTCTTTCTTTATAATTTATATGCGTTAAAAGATGTACGCGGTTCGAATTTCGCATCGTCGTTATTTTTTGTTGTGTGTGTGTGTGTGTGTGTGTATGAGTGTTTTTTTTAGTGTTATGACGAATTTCAACGGAACGCTTCATTCGCTATTTACAAGTGAAATGATAGTAAAATTTGCATAAATTTTATACTCATATATATTTTCGATATTTGTAAAATGCTGAAGTTTTATTATGATCAATATTGTTCTTGTTGCGTAATAAATTAACAATATAACGTGGACACATCTTTTGCGTTTTAGATCTCTTTTTGATAAATGATATATTGTCAATAATTTATATTAAATATATCACGGTGGATTTTTTTCTTGTCCGGTCTCGCTTTAACCGATCGCGTATCGTATATACTTACACTGACGTTCTTGATATAGAAAATAAGTACAATATATTATTATGGAAAGTATGCAAGAAGCACTACTTTATTTTATTATAATATTAATTTAGCTACTGTAAATAGGAGGACAATGTTCAAAAATATGAGAGTCCAAGCAGATAAACACAAATCGTCTACAAAACCCACTTCTTTTTTGTCCTTTCTAACTAGAACAACTGATAAGCAAAATTGTAATGGTTTTGGTGGACAGGTTGATGTGATCCAGTTGTTAATTTCAGTATATCACGAACTTGGGCATCTGCCTGCCTTCTACTTCTGTGCCTCAGGAAATTTTAATACATTTGAAACCCAAATCCTCTTCGAGTCTTTCATTTTCATGACAGAAGAGGTATAGTCAAATCAAGTTTACAAATACAACCTTCTTGTATTTGAAGCATATACTACATCTCGTATAACTGATTCCAATCCCAAAGGACAAAAGAGCAAATTTCGTTTCTCAGCCACACACAGAAATCGCACTACTATGATATGAACTATCGTATACATTACCATATACTACAAAAATGTAAATATTTTTTTTTCATTTGACATCAAAATCTATTATAATTATATTACGAAATTATAATTAAATCGATTATATTTAGTATAGTTAGTGTTTAGCGCTGTACGCCCACAGTTGTGCCTTATCGTGGTGAATAAAGCTGTAACAAAAGCGACGATAAAGTCCAAAAGTCGCTTATCAATAAGCGCTGTTTTTACACGCTGATGAGCCATCACAGTAGATTGTCCGGTCGTTTATGGTAATTGCGAAAGCCCGCTTTTATGGCCCAAAAACGGACCATTAGTGCAGAATCCGTAACATTGCGGGATTTCGGTGAATCTAATGGCTTTCGAAGCCACTGTGACTTTTTTTCCTCTGATTCCTCGTCCTTTTCCCGTATGCCTACCTGATATATATATATATATATATATATATATATATAAAACTATGCGGATTATTTGATGCTTTAAAATTTCAAGTGTCACAGATGTAATTAAGTCTTTGCTCGTAATTCAGAAACATAGAAGACGAGCATTCTAATTTTGTTCCCGAGGGAAGTCTGGGAAGTTTTATTCGAAATATCAATTCTACAATGCTCTCTTTTGCATTAATCTTTTTTCCTATCAAATAATATCAAATCAACGTGTCAAATT
The DNA here is from genome assembly GCA_024500535.1 of Leptonema lineaticorne. Taxonomy (NCBI): domain Eukaryota; kingdom Metazoa; phylum Arthropoda; class Insecta; order Trichoptera; family Hydropsychidae; genus Leptonema; species Leptonema lineaticorne. The sequence goes on along the minus strand of JANIJI010000005.1, from coordinate 1,573,992 downwards.
TATTAATTTGACAAAAACATATATTAGAATCTAATTTTGAATTTGAATTAATATCAACGAAGTAAGACGTCGATCAAATTTACGTATAAACTTTGCAATTTTTTTTTCAATACTATCTAAAGAAAAAATATTTAAGGGAGCAAAAATAAAAAAATACTCGGAAACGGGTCTTATACCGAATTTTGTTTTCCATTTCGATTTCACGTGAATATTTGATGCGTGTCGTATCGATCGGTCACGGGGTTGCATGACGAACAATACTCTACTGGCATCGAAATTGCCTACAAACACCTCTCTAGAAGGGAGAACAAAAAAAGAAAAAAGAAAAAAGTACCCCTCCGACAAAAGGCGGTCTTTTACACTACATTTTGGAAATTGGTCACGATCGATTTTGTCTTTTCGATCGTCCTTTTTGCCGCCTTCTGGGTGTTCCGAACAGATGTCGAAATGATTCCGAATCTTTCGTTCCGCCTTTGAGCCGATTCCGCTTTTCAATTTTGTGTATAAATTCAAAATATATAGTTTAAATTTTTGATAAAAAAAAGTAATGGTATATATAGTTACTCATTGCTATCTGCATTTATTCTAAAATCATTGTCAATTAATATTCTTTCATTTTCGTTGCATTGATAAAATCAAAAATTCTATTATCGTCGATCGAAATGAAAATTTATAACCGTCGTTTTATATATATATATATATATATATATATATATATATATATATATATATATATATATATATATATATGTATATATTTTTCTTTTTTCAAAGTAATTAATCCGTGAAGAAATTTGTTTCTTTGCCCGTCGTATCAATCGAATCTTTTACAAGGCACTGCCTCCGAAATATACAATATATGAGCTTGAAAAGAATCTTATCTCTGCATAAATTTCATATGCCTAGTTCGAGGCATATTAAATAAATCGACGAAAAATACCCTTCGCATTGATTTATTTGGTATTAATTACGGACGAGCACGCGTGGGAGAAGTAATGGGGCTGTCGTTTTTTATTATTATTTATTTATATATACACATATATATGCATTTTTTTTTTAATTCTTACGTACCCCAGAAATCAATTACGGACGTAACAAGCAATTAAAAATCAAATGGGCTTCTAAATCATTCGGTAAATAGTGTTCGGTTACATTATCTTGTCGATGGATGGGCTCGGATCGTAAATCATGACCGAACCACCTCCCTTCGGGTAAAGACTACAAATCTTGACTGTTTCTTGTGCCTTTGTTGTTGGTTTCAACCCCTCCCATACCGAAAGTGGGGACCCCCCGAGGTCTACAGGGCAACGTCGACGATTTCATATTCTGGACTCTCTTTGCCCTCTCGGGCCTCACGAATATTACGCACCTCAAAACGTGAAAATTAAGATGAATAGCCGGCTACACGATTGTAATTATGTATATATATATATATATATATATATATATATATATATATATATATATATATATATATATATATATACATACATATGGAAGGAAAAGTGTTAACTTTTGTTTCTACTTTATTTAATATACAACGTTTTTGCCTATAATTTACAAGCCGGTTGGTTTATTCGTTTTATTATTGTTATTATTATTTGTATCAATATAAAAATACCGCTAAAAATGAATTTAACTATGGATTATCTATATATATATATATATATATATATATATATATATATATATATATATATTATTTTTGAAAATAGACTATGTTGCTTTTATATCGATTATTGACATATTAATTTAAAGTTTTATTTTTATAATAATTCATATATAATTTTAAAGATGTGAAATGTTTCATTTTCAATTATAAAAGTTTTTTTTTATATAATTATTTCATTTCACTTTTCTACTTTTTTTTTGCTATAATATTTCTATCAAGCGTAATTTAGATTTATGTATATGCGATTTATTTGATGAAAGTGCTAAAATAGAAAGCCGAAATTCGTGGATGAAAGTGTAAATTAGATTTATTATATGGCGGATTCGTTGAAAACAAACATGCATATTAATTATCTGAAATTTTATCATATGTAATCATTATCGATGTATATTAATCATTATCAACGACAATACACATAATATATTATAATATAAATAATATTTTTAAATTAAAAATTGTTCAAAATTTTTAGGTAGGTATATTATTATAGCAAAATAAAAAGTTAGTTATTAATGTTTATGTTTATTTAGAAAGACTTGCGTATGCGTATATTTATCGAGTTCGATTGAATAATCACCAAATTTGCCATAATATATCGCATTAGATCGTTAGACAAAAGGAAACGAACGACTCGAGATTAATAAGAAATATAATACAAAAAAAAAAGTTTACCGTTTACTTTTCCACGGTGGGAAAAGTGGGTCGACGGCATAAATTTAATATAAATTATACGTGCATTTATATTAATAATAATGATGAAGAAAAAAAAATATTTGGCTTTTTTTAAAGCGAGTCAAACACCTGCACGCCGTTGAATTAATTAAAGTTTCGCTCTTTTTCTTGAGCCTTTAACGCTCCTTTTTAACAGCGTGATTTATCGAAGTCGTTGTTTGGACGTGAACCGCAACCAAACGATGCATTATATATTTATATACAAGTGATATGTGTGTGTGTGTGTGTGTAAATTATAATCTACTTTTAGTTATCTATTTGATTTTTTTGTTTATTGTATATTTTATATGATATTCAGTTTGTTAATTATTGTTTTAGTGTAAGACTGCGATCAAAAAGTAAGATGAATTTGTTTATAAAATATAAATTCTTTATTTATTCTTCCAAATCAATTTCATCCCATTAAAAAAAATTCTCGTCATTGAAATAGTCTTTTTCCTAGCTTTATAGCTTTCAATTCCTTCTTCGATTCGGTTTTTATTTTCTCAATCGCCAGATCACACGGAGCCAAATCGGGCGAATACAGTGGTTGCGGAACGGTATTAAGCGAGTTTCTGTCAAAAAAGTCGCGAAGAACCAATGCAGTATGACATGGTGTATCATCGGAGATAATTAAACCTTTTGAAACCAAATATTATAGACCTAGGAAAAGCATTTACAATTTACCTGTCTTTATAATGCCATGGAGTTTTAAATGACAATTTCACTTTACTTTTTGATCACAATAGTATATAGTAAAAATATTTTTTTATAAATTATTTTTTTTTTAAATCATGATATATAATATAATAATATTGCAGATTTTGATGCAATAATGACGAATTCGCAACATTCGCGCCACCCATCGATTACTAATCATTCAGATTTGTCTTAGTAATCTGTTCTACCCTTGCGCATATTTATTATATATATATATATATATATATATATATATATATATATATATATATATATATATATATATATATATATATATATATATATATACACTATATACACATATAAAAATGCAATTTTTTTCTTTTGCTGCGTCATCGGTGCGTGTCGTATGTAAAAAGATCGCGTTTTGGGACCACGTTCGACCCTTATCGCGGGACCTCGTGCTTGTCGTCCCTCGGACGTGCAAATTCGTGTCAGTTAACCGTCATTATCCGAACCGATTACGGCCTTAAAGGGCCACATAATGGCGGTCGATTGCGGTCACACAAGGCGCAAACTCACTATTTTGCAGTCCATAATAATATGCAGTTTAAAACCCTGCGGCGATCGGTTACGTGTTCGCTTACTTTCTGCGAATTCCTTTCATCCCCTTTTTGTTTTTACAAATATATATAATATTATATTTTAAATTGATTTCAGTTTAATTTCATATTTATATTCATCATTTTTGTATATATTTTCGTCACACAGTGCATCTAAATTCGATATAAATAAATATGCGACATTTCGAATCGCTCCTACGGATTCACCCTTGGGAAATCAAAAGGCATTTTTTTTTAATGTAAATTTGTGCGTATGAAGTACCCGTAAACTTATGTAATATACGTCTGCCGTAATATAGTTTTTTTTTCTACCCTCGGATTTCTTCGCTGTCTTTCCCTTTACTTTTGCCGTTGCTTATAATACATTCTATATACCGCGGGAATTTTCCCGGATATTCCGGGAAAGAAAAAAGGCTTCGCATTACGTGATGGTGATGTTATCACGCCATTTGCCGTCGCCGCAGTAAAAAGATTTCATTACATTTGCCATCGAGATCGAATCTTGTCGCATCATCCCCCTTTCAGGTCGTCGGTGAAAACTGATTTTGAAAATGCAAGCCTGGGGTGTTCCGATTGGAAATAATTTGCGGATGTATGTCAGCTTTTTCTTATTTTGTCCGTGATTTTATAGTATGGACCGTATTGCCTCGGGTTTTTCCCTTTTTCGACATAAGGCTTTCACGGATCAGATATCTTACCTTTTTACAATATATTATATATATATAATATATACATACACTGTTATTTTATAATATCGATAGTATATATAGAAATAAATTTAACTAAAGCGTATATTTTTTTATGAATGGAATATTAATTCGTGCATTACATTTATATGCATTGTAATTATTGTAAAGAATGACGTGTCACCCAGGGGTACGAAACATTTTTTCCCTCTCCCTCTCTCTCTCTCTCTCTCTCTCTCTTTCTTTCTCTTGTAAATTTATTTTGTCGCACATTTAACCGTTCCGCCCCCACGGCATATGTTCATTAAACGGCAAAATGTTAATGAGGGGTGTTCTCGGGCATCGGGGGCTGCGCCCCTCGCACCATATTTCCTCTCGCTGTTTCCGGGATGAAAAAGCGAGAAAATATGAAATTGAAAAAAATCTGAGAAATAACAGAAATATATTTATATATAACTATTTTATTATTAATTATTATATATTATATAAAAAAATTAAAATTGAGAAACAGTATCTACAATAATAATAATAATAATTATATATACCGTATAGTAATTTTGTTTGACGTATTTTTTGCAATATTGCCTAAGGATTTTTAGCTTATATACATATATTAATTGAATGTTTATCAAAATTTGTTTAAAATATTTTTTAATTCATTATATCATCATATGTATATATTATATTTTTGTATCATAAAATAAAATTAGCAATATATAGAGCGGCATAACACTTTTATGTTATACAATTAGGTCGTGACTATATAATATTGTTTTTGTTTTGATAAAGGCTAATCTAGTCTTTGTTTGTTCAAAAAATTTGATTTTAACACATGAATCGTATTTAGTCATTGATTTTTTTTTGTATTATGACATCATTATCTTTAATATATAAATTATTTCATTGTTCAGCGATTATTATCGTTATTAAATTTCACTAAATAAAGAGCGAAAATGAAAACGTCGCAGATGCCTCGTCGTCATTAAAAATAAGTCGTGTTTGCTTTTGCTCCCGTTTAATTGCCCCCCCCCGTCACCCCCTCCTGTTAGATGCGTATTATTTTGAAAAAGCGACACCTGGACCCTTCCCTTAGGGGGCGTTTGGGGTGTGGCCTTTGCAAAAATAACGAAAAAAAATGCGACTTTTCGACGTAAATTTTCATAAAATGACACAAATTTATTTATTTTTTTTATTTTCGCCTAGTCCCGTTCCGCGTTCCTCAATTTAGGGACACCGCATGCACATTCCTAAAGTAGAAAAGGGAATGTAAAAAAAAATGCATACACCTAAAATCTCATATATTCATAAAGGGCGGCGAATGTGGACTTTGTGGACCCTTATGGACGATGTTTATTTTTACCCTTCTCCGCCCCTAAAAGGACGCGAAAACTTAGACGTTTCCGTAAAAAAAAAAAAATATTGTCTTTTTCAGAAATTTAATACAATAATTTTCCTAGAACTGTGTCTGTTATGTTTATTTTAAATTTAGAAAATGTATAAATTATTTTCAAAGATCTTTTTAATATATTTTTATAATCGAATATATATATGTATAAGCGAAAAATATAATATTTGAACAAAAATCATCATTAATATCACATATTAATCCTCCAATTTAACACGATCATTCTTTATATAAAACAGCATAAATTTATCGAGATTTTTTTCTTACATAAAAAAAAGTGAAATTTAGTCTTCTTATAATGGAAAGATATTGATAGATTTTTTTCAAAAGTTATAAAACACTTTTATGACCAAATATCACATATCTTTTCTTCGCATGGATTATCGTTATTCGACTCGTACATCACAATCTAAACTCGCCGCAGACATTTATTTGTTGTTTCGTTTTAAAATTATTATCATTCCGCATTTGTGAGACGACTGCACATAATTTTCGTATATTTGAACTTTCCAAATACATAAATTAACACGTTTTAAAATGTGAAATAACACATAAGAAACGTTGGCAACCCTAATTCAATTATATATATATATATATATATATATATATATATATATATATATATATATATATTGCATATTGGATGATTGATGCAGTTTCGAGCAGTAGACAGCTGCATTTCGGACCTCAATTAACATAATTATGTACACGTTTTCTGTTGTTGTTGTTGTTGTTATTATTCTTTACTTTATTTGGGGTATTCGTTTCTTTTTTTTTTTTTTTTTTTTTTTTTTTTGGTTACACTGTGTCGTATTTATTGCCTTTAATTGGCGATGAGGTCACATTCAAATTATCGCATTTATCGGACGACGCAAAAGCTCAAGTCAAATTATAATTTGTGCGCTCTTCAAATAAAAAATAATAATATGATATCACCGAAATATGATCAAAGCAGTCATGTTCTAAACTAATAACGTATTGTGTTAATTAATTAAATTGTGTTTATATTAAAAATTTTGCATTTTAAATGTAAAAATTACATTTAATATTATCATATATATTCTTCTTATAATATTAGGTTCTTTTTCAACAGCGTCTACTTTTCAAATAATAGTCAAATTTTTAGTATTATTATCTTAACGTCTAAAGACTTATCTTTTCAAATATTTAAAAACTGTATTTATATATGAATCAAATATATTTGAAATAAAAATTAACATATATTTTTTTAGGATCAATTCATTATCTATCAAAAATATCATTTTGATATATTCAATAACTATCAAATTTATATAAAAAAATATTTATTTAATACGATTTTATATACATATATTTGAAATAAAAACAAAAACATAATTTTATATATAATATGTTTAGTATAATTTAAGAAAAATCTCTATAATTTAAAATTATTATTTTTTGTCTTCTCTTGCAAATCGCAATATTAATACTACATAATATCCTAAGCTTTATTTTACGCAGTTAAAAAAATTAAGATTTAACCATAACACGCTTTTTTTCTTACACATAGAAGCAATTATAAAAAGGCTCTTTTTTTAAAAAAAAAAAAGCGCAATTTGCATTTTAACGTCGACAGATTATGTCACTAAATAACATACATGTATTCGTTTTTATTTATTATTATTATTTTTTTTTTTTTTGCTTCGGAATTTTTAACATTGTAAAAGCTCCGTATTTACAGCCCAAAACTATAATTCATTGTTGTCGTAAAAAAATGTTTTTTTTTTCACATATTGTATATGTGGAAAAGGCGAACGAATGCTTATCGCGTGACGTATGCAGTAAATGTCGCGTATCTCGAAATGGCGCTTTAACGGTCGCATGTATAATATAAAATGAATCAAACAGTAGTACTTACAATATGAGATAAGACGAATAATTACTGTGCCGTTTTATGTTTTAAGTGTGTTTTAAAAAAAAAAAAATAATAATTCCCGTTACACATTGTAGACACGGTTTTCAGAATCGGAATTCATTATAATTATAGTATGGTTGACCAACCTTCCTACATTTAAAAGTGTCCTCCTTTTTGTCCTTCTTTTTTTTGTAAATTCTTGTGTTAGATAAATAGGTTTTTTGAAAGTTTCAAAACTGACAAAATATATATGAAAATCCTTTTACATATTTATATTAATTTTAAAATAAAAATAAATTGTAATCTTAATATATTATATCGTACAATAATTAAATATATAAAAAAATGTATTTGTAAATATTTAAAATTATTATTAATATTTTATCGCTACAATATGACAGCTGACTGTATAAATCATATATAGCAAGTTAGATAAATATTAATTTTATATAGAAAAAATAAAGTAAATACAGCTGGTAAAAACGAAGATGAATAAAAATAGTAATGTATTTTTGTTTTTTTTTATTATTAAGCGATTTTTTTTGTGCGCGAACCGATAATTACATAGTTCTGATTATATTATTGATTTCCTATTGCGTTCTATATGTTATTATAAATTATTTATTGTATGAAGAAAATTCGATTAAACTTCGTTTAAAAATTATATGTTTTACTATATAAATTGAAAAATTTAATTATATATATATATATATATATATATATATATATATATATATATATATATATATATATATATATATATAGATAGATTTGTGTTAAAATATGTAATTATATATTATGCATATATGATGATAAGAAATGCGGTACAAAGTTCACAAACATCAGTAGTTTATTTATCTATTATTATATGTCGTATATATTTATTTTAATGGAAAATGTATTTAAAAATAAAATATATATTTAATCAATATATGAAACATACATTAATTATAATATATATATATATATATATATATATATATATATATATATATATATATATATATATATATATATATATATATATAATTTTTGTGTATATTTTTTTAAAAATATGAATTTATATATACATAGATAATATAATATATATATTTTATGATATTATTTTAAAAATTAATTTAAAAAAAGCAACGAATTTTCTTTGTCAGGTGTGGGGTTCGAACCCACGCTCCCTTTCGAGAACCAGAGCTTAAATCTGGCGCCTTAGACCACTCGGCCAACCTGACTGCGTACATTCGCGACATATATATTGAAGTGTCGTAATTTAATCATTTATTTATAATGTTTGTGCAATTGCAAAATGATAATGATGATATTACGTTGTGACAAATAAACGTAATATAATTGTTAAAATTATAGATGTCTCTTTTTTTTTTTTTTTTTTTTTTTTGTTAAATTATTATATAAAATTTGTTATCAATATAGAAATATTGATTGTATTGTAAATGTTTAAAAATATATATAGAATATACAAATAGTTGATTTGTCGTCAAAAATGTTGCTTTTAGTATAGTAATTATATTTACTATAAGTATAGCATTCAACTGTATATGTTTATTTCAAGTGTTTAATTGTACCATTTTAGCAACGTATTTGAGGAAGGCATTAATGCTTCCCATTTATTCAGTTTAATTAATGGATTTTGAAATATTTGTCGCACAGGTGGAAATTTCGAAATATAGCATCTCGTATATTTGGAGGCCGCATTGTTTACCGAGGACGTTCAAGTATGAACTTTCTCGAATGCCATCTTTGCCATAGTAGTAGTCGTTGTTGTTGTTGTTGTTGACGTTGCCATTTTTGTTTCTGGTCGGCCGTTGTTCTTCTCGCCGTTGTTGTTGTGTTGTTGTTGTTGTTGTTGTTATTGTTGGATATTGTTGTCGGTGTCATAGCCATCGGTTGCAATGTGTGCGCCCCAACGAATCTAACGAATTTGTATGCAAAACGATCGTCGACCGCATTTAATTCTGTTCTACGATTGAAAAAGACATTCTATTTAATGTTTCTTCATAGCAAAAGAAAAAAGAAAATATATACAATTTTCTTCTCGATGCTGGTATCTATTATATACATATATATATTTTTTTCTTTTGTTTCAGACAGAGCACGTTCGAGACACTCATAGATTTGCATTAGGTATGTGAAATGTTAAATTGGATTATAATTAGATTTTTATATAATAAATATTTATAAGATTTCAAAAAAAAAAAAATACAATTCTCCATCTAGAACATTTTCATTTAAGGGAGAAAGAGAAAGTGTAATGAAGATTGCCGTAACATTTCTATTTTTTGTTCTGTAAAACTAATACTTTAAAAATATAAAATAGAGTATTATTGAAATTATATTTTTAATAAAGTATTGAATATATTTTATTTAAACATTAATTCTTATTTTGAATGTATATATCTACTATTTTTTTTAATATGAATCAGATTAAATATACAAGATGTATTCGAAAAGCAATGAAGTTTTTATTTATAGAGTTTACTCAAAATATGTATTCACATGTTTAAACATATTTACTGATACAATAATAAAAATAGCGTATCAAAAATTTCAAAACATAGAATTCTTTCCAAAAAAATGTGAAAATTACCATTGCTTTTTTTAACGCCGTATATATTTTTATATTTGTTCTAAATTCGAGTTTTTCAAATATCTAATAAAAAAAAAAGGTTCGAAATCGAAAGGGTAAAATAATTCGATCGCGTTTATGTATATGTTTTATTTGGTCGAAAGTTTATTGTGCTTTATTAAAATGATTTATTTATCAATTCATGTCGAGCGGAAAATTTCATGTTTGTGCGCTTTTTATCGTGAAAATTCGGAGACTTATTTAGGCTAATGTACTGTTTTAAGCATAAATCATAAGAACATTTACGATTTATATTTCCAACACGCGAATTTTACATGGTACTTATTAAATATATTATGGGCATTTTAACGTTTCATTTTCAATCATAAAATAAACCGCGAAAGGAAATTTTTAGAACAACAAAATAAATCTGATTAATTTTTGTCGTAATCAAGACCGAATATAAATAATGAATATTATGAAATTAACATTTTCATACGAAATAAATTATTATATATAAATTTTTCTTTTTTTTTTTTGCATATTTTGTAAATGTATCGTGTGATGCATAGTTTTCACGATGATAAATGACGTTGCGGTATGGAAAGCACCCTTATAAAACGATCGTTCGTAAAATGAACAAAAAAATAAATAAATAAAAAATAAGGAATGCGAAAAGAAAAATATATATTTACATTTAAAGAAAATATTAAAAAAATATATAAACAAAAAAGGCTCCATCTCTCTCACCCTGAAATCGGCGACTGCACAGGGCTTTTTTTTATACACCGAAATAGGGGTTGAAAAAAATCTGTTAAAGGAAGCGGACTTGATTTATGCGTTTTTTTCCGAGGCTCGAAATATTGCAACCGCCTGGAAAATAAAACGATCACGGTCTCCGGTTGCAGTTTATAGCCGTGGCGCGTTCAATTTCATCGTTTTTAATCGTTTATAATATGTATATATATATATATACATATATAATTTCTCACTATAAAAAATAGTCATTTTTTTAATTATTAAAATACAGTATATTAAAAAATATTTTAAATAAAAAAAAATATAATGAAAAAATTCTAGTGTGACGCCGCCTTTACAATATTTCATAATCACCATCGATTCAATAATAGCGTTATTTATGGACGTTTTAATGAAATTTACGCAACATTTTTTATATATAGTTAAGAATGCTTTTTTAATTAAAGTCTCACGCGAATTGAACGTCGTTGTATGTATGGTGATTTTGTTTTGAAATTAATTATTAAACACTAATTAAAATTATTAGTTCGGCATTTTACGGTGTAATTATCGTAATTGAATTTCGTTATTTATCGCGTCATGTTCGGTGTTTTTCAATTATTTTTCTAATTTAATATTGTTTTTTTTTTCATTTAATAAATAAAAATTTAACCAATCTGATTCTATTGAATGAATTATATATGAAAATACTATATTTTATTACGTAGCGATATTCAACATAAAAAAAAATATTTTAAATCGAAATTAAAATTTATTTATTTTTGTCAAATGTGAATCGTCATTTAGCAGTTTATTTCGATAAAATGTAAATAATAAAATACGATTTTTTTTTATAAATTGTTTGAGAATCGCCCATTCGATTTCGGTTACCGCAAAATTAGGGTTAGTAATCAACGAAGGTTTTCGGATGTGAGATGGGGGCGTTTTTTGGATCGTCGATGGGGGTTTGTTTTTCTTTTTCTCTTCATTTGCCTAAGTCTATTGCCTGTCAATTCAACGTAGACGGGGAGAGTTTTCCGAGAACCCCCCACCACCACCACCCCCGGGGGAATCGACGACGGAAAACCTCACGCATCAGGATCGAGAGGGACGAAGGGCGGCGAAAGGGCGGGAATTGATAGACCGCTTTCAAAATAGGCCCAATAAAAAACTATAAACTAGGAAAAGCAATTTCCGCGGCGGCCCGAGAAAAGAAAACCGTGGCAGGAAAAACGGAAGGGAAAAAAATATGGGAGGAAGCGAACGGGGAAAATGGAAGCGAGCACTGGATCCAAGTTGGCTTCCCGGGCGAAACTTCGATACACTCATTTTATCCTCAACAGGAACTATTAATCAACCGCATATATAAACTAAACATGCAGTTTACTACTCGTTTAACCCTCAAACCTATTATACTTATAAATATAAAATATATATACACTAGATAAACTTATATTCGCAGATGGACGTTGCTCATTCAAAGTTTCATACGTGATTTAACTGCACTTTCGAGTGCAGTCGAATAATATTCTAGACTGTATAAAATGAAAAATTTATTTTTACTTCGCAATTTTTTTTCTATTATTATGATAGCGAAAAAAACTTTTGCGGTAAATTTATTCTTTAAACGTTCAACTTGTTCAACGCGAGGTTTTTAAACCAGCTTGAAATGATGCAACTCGTGTATTTTTTTCAATTTAACGATTTAAATATGATTTGTGCGGATTTTTTTTTAATAATACGTCTGATCGATTATAATACAATATATAAAATATTATTATAATGTTGATTATTTAATTGTTAAATGCTTTAAAATATATTTTTTTTAATAATGAAAACTATCGATAATGTAACAATAAAAGTGAAAATTTTTTATTAATTACGCAAATTTATTAAAATTAATCGATATTAACGTTATTTTCAAATAATGTATGAACGGTTTTTTTTATATAAAATTAAATTTCTTATAATCAATCTTCATCTTAAGTAGATAAAAATTGATATTTTCATATTTCATTCGTTGAAAAAATATGTACATAAAGAATATTTGATATTTGAATTCTTTGAATATTTGTAGCACAATTGTAAATATCAATTCGTATTAAATTGCAGTCAGACGTTTTGTATTATATTAACAACAGACAAGGTGGCACATATGAATGCAACTTTAGTAGATCGAGTCATATTGCTAGATTTATATATAATATAAAACGGCAATTTTACAACCCATCATTTTTATAGTTTCTCCTGCGTTATTTTTATATCTAAATCTCGTTGAAATGCATAACATGTTACTACAACAATGTCAGACTAAAAATTGAATACGCTATACGATGAAAAATATTTATTATTTTAATGAATTTTTCTATTTTTTTTTCTATAAATATACACAAGTTGAATGAAATAATATTTGTTTATTAATAAAGTAATTTGATTTTTGTAGAGTATCTGAATATAGTTTGCGTCGAAATGTTGTACCATTCTTTTACCAATGTTGTAGTTATGTTCCAACAATGATTCAAACATGTTGAGAAGATGTTTGATGATATTTAGAGGCTCTTTAAACAAAGACTAAACCTTTTTGGCTATGAGTATGGATATATTATTGTCTTGGAATATGGCAGTGTTTGGCAGTATTGTGTCGTTTTGTCAGCAGTCATAGTAAGAACTTCATTATTGAGGATGTCGAAATATTCATTCTCATTAATCCGATCAGTGATATAAATAAAAGGACCAGTCGAATATTATAATATAGATTTAATATTCGACTTGATTATTGGAAGCAGATAGTCCTGATCGTAGACATATTTAATGGTTCTGCATAATTATTTCGGTTGTTAGTAGGAAATAATGTGAACGACGATTCCACATTGTGGCTTCACTTCTTTCAGAAATAAGACATTTTAAAATTACAATCCTTCCATGAACGTTAACTTTGTAGAACTATCTCTTTACTGTTTTCATCGAAATAGTTATTACTTACGTGAGCATTGAGATATATTGTTCCTTTTTGAATTATAATCTACAAGACTTGAATTACTTACACGGAAGCAGTTTATCAATTATGTCTAATCCGTGTATATTATTAGTATTATTATGAAAAAAAAATTTTTTTTTTAAATATAACATGATATTAAATATGCGTAACGTATGTATTTTAAATGTGAAAAAAAAGCTCGCAAAGGGTAGAAAGTTCTCATCCTCCGCGTTCGCCGTCTCGTTTTCAGTAACGTCACGAAATGTCATCCGAAAATCGAGTTAAGTTACAGAAGGTGTCAAACTTTTGACAAGGGCAACTAAACCGGATGACGTTTCAAACGTCAAAACCTCGGCTTTCCATTATTTTCTTTGGCCGACCGGCGATTGTGCTTTAAACGGTCGCCGGACTCCAAAATAATAAAAAAAAAAACGGAGGCCTCATCGATCGCATTGTCTGTCTCATTTTTTTTTTTTTTTTTTTTTTTTTTGGAAATTTGAACCCGTCAAATTGTAATTTGATTATTTTGTTGCATTTTGCAAGTGCGCTTTGTGTCGACGGTTTTGAATCTAGTTGACTTTTCGCGACCGAGGTCAACTTTTCGAGTTGGTATTATATTGTATTAATTCTGTATTATAACCGAAATAATTTTCATATCCGAAGTCCTTTGTTTAAAAATTTTAATTGTTATTATTTTATACCTTTTTATATATTTATATAATATATATTTATAAAGATTTTTAATTTTATATCAGGCTATTTATTTATTTTTTTGAATAATTTTATTTGTGTATTTTTTTAATAAATCCTCATAATATTGCATTTTTATGTTTAATATCAATATATAACTGTTATCTCATTATAAATTATATATTTAAAATGAAAATTTCCAATATTTAATACAAAATAGATATTAAACGATTAAATATATATTTTTAGATTTTTACAAATTGTTATTTATAGTTTATATAAATATAGTGTTCGATATTCGAATATCAAATATTTGAATATCTTATCTAAAATTTATCCAATGCATACTTTTTAATATTGAGTTATATATCGTCGTATTAAAGGATAAATATTTTTTTTTTTGGTGTTTAATATAAAAAAGTCAAGTTATTACGGATATTTTGTGAGATAAATATTTCGTATTTCGATTTTAGATGTGAATATAATTTATATAAAAATACGCTATATTTGAAGTATATACATATTTTTTTCCTATAATACACTTTAGTGTTTAAGTTTGGTTTATAGATATATTAAATATTTTTTTTCAAAATCAAAACACACTTGTTCTAAAGTGGAAAATGTGTATTTATCGTTATATATATATATACGTACACTTTTATTATATAATTTAAAATTTCGTGTAAATTTTCTCATAAGAAAACTTTTTAAAATTGAAAAGAAACAAATTTCTTTCTGGTCGCTTGTTCGTTTCTCCTCCTCGTACACAAGAAATCAATTTGTGGAAAGAAAACAAAACCGGAAACTTTTCAAGCGATGACAGCATAAATATTTAGATTGGGTTTCGAAAGATAACAGTTTAGGAAGCGCTGATTTATTATTATTATTATTATTATCGTGTAACTTTTTTTTTTAATGTTTAGATTTCGCACTAGAGAATTAAGCGTCGATTGCCTTTTGTATTTCAATAAATTACTTAATTGAAAAATTTCATATTGTATACAACTTTATAAAATATTCCTATATATTTATAGAAAATTTATGATGATAATATATTTTTTACTGAATTATTTGTATATATATATATATTCTTTTTATATAATATTAATATAACATTATTTTTTTATTGCAATGATTTTAAAACAATGGTTTTTAAATTATAAATCGCATTTAATTAATGATATAAAATATTATAAAAAATCTACACTTTAAACTGTCAAAAATCTAATATTGAATTTTAATGAAAAAATGTGATAATATCTTAAAAACTAATAATATAAAAATTAAAAAAAAAACATTTTCAAAATTAAAAAATATATAACGTAATACTTTCTAAAATTATTAGATATTATCGTATAATTAGTTTTTATTTAATTAATATTCAAAATATACTATAGAATTATCAAAAAAATCTATATAATATAGCGGAATCCGACTGCGCCCAAAATATAGTATTTATCAATCAATTAATACACTTGAAACATAATCTATATAAAAAATCTATTACACAATTTTACGTACATTAATTACACACGGCGCTCTTATAAATCATTTCGCACAATTTAAAACATTTTCTAGACGAATTATATATATATATATATATTTATATTTATATATAACTAAGACGCTGATTACGATCGTTACGAAATTAAGGCGCACTTAATAGACCCAATAAATATTAATAGCGATAATTAACAACTCGCAGAAAAATAAGTGAAAATTGTCGTACGTTCCTAAATAATTTAATTTGATTTGTACGGCCGTCGCGAATGCGAATAAATCAAACCGCCAGTATTACATGTAGATTTAATCGAATTTTTATAATGATTAATAAATATCGAAAAACGCAAAATTTTAAACGAACGCTTTCGTTTTAATACGCATAACGAATCGAAAATGAAATATATAAACGATATAATTTTAGCATATTTTCGCGTTCGGCAAAAAAGGAAAATTTCCGAATCGACGCAGCAACAAAGAAAAATGACTCAGGTGTTCAACGTTCAGTTTTTCCTATATTTGACTTGTTTCAATTTTTTTTCTTCTCGCTCGCCTCGTTCATTTCTTTGTTGTTTTCACGTGTTTTTCCATCATTTATTTTTTCTCGTTTTTCTCATCTCTTTTCGTGCCGTTTTGTCAAATAAAGGCGTCAGTCGATAAATAACGATCGCACTGTTTTTTTTTTTGAAGGGAAACGCGGTTTATTTTTCCCAATTTTATTCTGTTTATATTTTTCATCATTTTGTTTTTTTTTTTACTATTATATTATACTATTTCACAAACTAAATGAAAAGAGGCCCGAAAAAAAATATTAAATTAAATCAACCGCCCGCGGGTTGTGCGGCAAACGAGAGCGAAAAAAATAAAACGATTTCATCGCAAGGGTGATTTTTTTAACCCCCGACGCGCCTACGTTTTCCTCGATAGAATTTTGGAATTAATTATAATTGAATGTTAATTATTGAACGCCTTTTTTTTTCAATTTACCGTCCCTATTTTTATCGCGTTGTTTAGACGCTATTTTAATATGTTCTTCACTATTGCAGAACCACGGATATAAATGCATTTTTTTTTAATTAAAAATATTATATATTATAATTTACAAACAGTAATTGAATTATTAAAAATATTTCAAAATTTATAATTTAAGATATATAATCAATATCTAAAATAAATAATATTTTTATATTAATGAAAGTGATTAACTGATTTATATCATTTCATGTTCTTAAATTGAAACATATAATGATCTAGGCGGATTCAATATATTCCAATTAAAAATGTGCCGCATGCACATATATCATTTTTACTCTTACGACTCAGTGTATATATATATATATATTTTAAAAGTTCATTATTTAGAATAGGTGTGTTCAAAGCCCTTTCGTGTTGCAACTATACGAAGTGTTGCACCGACGCTAATATTACATGATTAATGGACTGGCGTCGCAACACGGAATAAAAATGAAACATTTTGTACCCTAAACCCCTATATTTTTTTTTCTATTTTCACATTCTCGATTTTCATCAATTTTTTAGCTCTATAATATATTGGAAATATTTCTAGGAATTTTTTTTCCTATCTAAACATGCATTTAAATTAACCTATTATGATTTGAACATTTTCACACTTAATAAACATAAAAAAATATGCAATATTCTCATTTAAATTACACCAAATTTTCGATTATATATATATATATATATATATATATATATATATATATATATATATATATATATATATATAAAAATAAAATCTTTGTATTACTTGTCGATATATTATCAATATCGATCTAAATTAAATCGGTCACCGGTATATTGAAGCGCACAGTGTTTTTTTTTTGTACTGAAAGTTTATGTATATAAGTTAAATTTTACAACAAAAGAAATACGCTCGGTACATTTATTTTTAATAGGCGACAAAGGAGACTTTTTCACGCTCTGAAGCAAAATTAAATTATCTGGAGCTGAAACAATCCGACATGGTCTCAACCGTTTTTCGACGAGTTTGAACCGACGTCATTACAATATAATACTTGCTATGAGTATTTCTTCAAATTATTAACGAAAATTATTTTATATAATAATTATATATATATATATATATATATATATATATATATATATATATATATATATATATATATATATATATATATATCAAATTTTACTTCTTAGATTGTTCAATTTCAATTTTATATAATAATACTGAAATTTTCAGTTGAATATAAACAATAGATATATATATATATATATATATATATATATATATATATATAATGTATTATATAAAACAATTTTACAGTTGCTATTTAATTTTCTATTGAATAATTCATCGCCATTAAGGCCATTGTAAAGTTTCGGATCGTTTTCGTACAATTCTATGCCGATTGTTATATTTGTCGAGTTGTTTACTCGACGTTAAATATGATACTTTTCGACATAAAATTTAAATTGAATCGTTCTTTATGTATATATATATATATATATATATATATATATATATATATATATATATATATATATATATATATATATATATATGTATGTATACAATAAATTATATATATTTTTTCAGTTAAATATAGAACAAAATCGATCATCTGCGAAATATTACACTTGTGGCAATTTTTATTATTTGATGTTCGTTTCGTCGTTCGAATAGAATGTATTATGTTTTTTTTTCTTTTATTTATTTGTTATTGTATATATTTCGCTTTTATACAAAAGTACGTATTCCGGTCATTGTTTTCATGTCAAAACGGGAGCTTTCGACAATGAAAGTCCAGACGTCAACCGGGAAAAGCGTGTAGCGAATCGAAAAACCAGCAGGAAAACCGGATAACGAGCGACGAACGGAAACGAATCGACCGGTTTTCGTATGAATCGAACGAGTTTATTTCGCAAATAAACCTCGTTGTATGGGTTTTTTATTTTATTTTGTCTTGTCTTGTCATCTTTTTAAAATATCGAATCGCCCATTCTAAACGTTCGAATGGATATTTTCAATGATATAAATAAATATTGTCACTGTTTCTTTATTTCTTGTTGAATTTTAAAGTCGACGACACTACGATTCAATATCGAGTTGTGTAGGTCGCGTATGTTTAAATTTATGTCATTATTGTCGTATTATTTAATCGTTATTATAAATAAATATATATATATATATATATATATATATATATATATATATATTGTATATATTTATCGAATAATTTAAAATATTCGAAAGCATAACTTGTGTCGATACAAAAACGATAAATCGCCAGTAGATTTAATAGTGGTTTATCGGGGGGCATTTTTCATTTCATCGCGCGCAATAAATTAAAACGCGTTAAAATATTGCAATCGTGCGGAAAATCGATTTTCGCTTTTCCGCGGTGAGAATGTGCGCATTTTTATTTTATTTATTCATTCGTTCATTTTTCGTTTATCGTCCGTTCGATTTTATAAGTTCGCCGAAAATATTTTAATATATATATATATATATATATATATATATATATATATATATATATATATATATATATATATATATTTCTTACGTTTTGAATATAAATATGTACAAATTTACACGCGATTTCAGTCAACATTTGTTGTATGTAATTTCACGCTTTAAATGTATAATTTTTACCGAATAATTCGATTAGAGATCTCAAAATGAGATATTATACTTTATTGTCGTTTTTTATGATTATTAAATTAGTTTTTATTTCACTTGTTTATCGTTTACGATTTTTTGTATAATTTAGTATGAAATGGATTTTTGATTTTATATGCATTTTAATTTGAATGATGACTATGGATATTTGAGTAATCATATATGAATAATATTGATATGTTATAATGACATAATATTCCTAATATTTAGATGTTTGCATGTAGATATGTATTTTTTTTTTTAGAAATTAGTAGTATCTAAAAACGTTATTGTTGTACTAGGTAAAAGTATATAATGCGTTTCGATTATCTGTTGTCACGATTGTTGGAAGCGTACATAAAATAGTAATATTATAACCATTATCCATATAACAAAAACAAGCAAATTCACCCACGATTCTATAGATTTTTCCACGTTGCATACATATACAACACGTGTGTTTTGGACGTATTCAATGCAACCCCCGTTGATTTTTGATAATATTTTCGTGACATGAAAGCGCAACAAACAAAGGAAATATTTATTAGCGTCTCGAGTAAAATCATATACAGGGGCGGCGGTAATTTCTCCGCGCAATGGTAATAGGTAGACAGAGTGGGGCGGAACCGCCCTTTAGCTACAGAGTCGAACCGAAAAGGCCGACTTGATGTATTAAGATGGATTGTTAGCTACCTAAAAGCAAATATTCAGAAGAGGTTTCGCCGCCAGGACGTTATTAAGTCGGCCCCATGTCACGGTACATTCGTTCAAATCAATCCGCGTACGCTCACTTAGGCACCGAAGGTACTCTAGATACTCTAGATACACTAGGTACTCTGGTCATATATCATCGGAGGCCGGATCTCCTAATACATTTCGCGAAAACTCGTTAGTTTCTGCTGCTAATGAGCGAGCTGACAGTTCGCCATGAATGCAAAACATATTGACGTGTTACCGACAACGTTTCAAAACTAACATTCACACAGTTTTATTAAATTTATCATAAATATAAATGTAACTTATTAGTTCAAATAATAAAGTATTATTTTTCCATGTCCAAAACACATACAATATTCAATATCTAATATTTTAAAAAAGTAAATTAAAATCAAAACACCTTAGATTTTGTTTTATACTCAAAAAAAAATTTTTTTTTTCAGATACACTTGTTGATCTTCAGTTTGAATATAATAATAAAGGTACGTTCGTTTGATTATATTTTTACAATATAAAAATTAATATATTTTTCAACAATACGTATTTACGTTAAAAATATAAAATAATTTTATATTGTAACACAAACACACATCAGATAATATATATATATATATATATATATATATATATATATATATATATATTTTACGACATTAAGTTTATAGATTCAAAATCGAGTCGTTCAATTTCAAAAGAAACATTACACAACTGCCAGTTTTTGTTATCTGTATCGGCTGTAACGTTTCTATTTACAATCTATCGACGAACAGAAAGGTAAACTTCGGCCGTAATCTGAATCAGCGATGCGCAACTGATGGTTCTCGATACTCATATTCGTACATCATATACATCGCTTTAAGCGGAAGCTATAGAAGTATACAAATAATGACACTGAAAATAATCATCATATTATTATATATTGTGCCTTTTTAACATTTTAAATTTAATATATTTTTAATATAGTAAAAATAGGGAAATAGTAAATTTTTTTTCAAAGTTGTATACAAAACTGACGACGTCACGACTCCTTAATAATATATTATAAATCAACGTTTTGTATGTTAAATGATGTTTAATTTTTAAAACACCTCATTATACACTCATATTCATGTACGTTTAGTAATAAATTTAGTTGTTATATATATATAAATATATATATAAATATATATATATATATATATATATATATATATATATATATATAATATGTGAATATATATGCAGTACAAAATAAACGATCGACCCGTTAAAACGTCATTCATATCTCAAACGGTCAAACACGTTTATCTAACTGGGAGCGGTTCAACGCCGGAAAAATCACCTTTGTCGTCGCCGACACTGTTTAAACAATGTCAGTGTTTCTCCAATATATATATATATATATATATATATATATATATATATATATATATATATATAACGAGTACTTAGCTAATGCAACTTTTATATATGTTTTGTATCGTTCATTCGTATTTTTATATTTTTTTTCGTGGCAACAATCGAATTAATATAGTACGTAAAATTTTAAAAAGTAAAGCAATTTATAGATTTTTGTCAAAAACCAACACTATAATGATACCGCAGCTTTCGTATCCGCTAGACATGTTACCATTTTACAAACGTACATGAGATTAAAATTCATCGCTGAAAGAGCTCAAAAACTATTCCAAATTAGAATTGTTTCTAATATTGAAAGAAGCACCGGTAAAAGGTATACATTTAATAAAAACTATTTTGAAAGCGGATAACATCGATGTAAACAAATAAATATTTCTTTTCCAAAAAGCAAAAAAAAAAACATTATTTTTTGAATACCATATGTACATATTTTTATCTAATATAAATTATAAGAATATGTACCTAAATACATATATATATATATATATATATATATATATATTAAAAATATACATGTATGGCACCATAAAAGAATCAAAATAAAAGTTGAAATGTCCGAAATTCGAAAAGTTTTAAAAGTTCGAAACGTTTCAAAAGCTCCGATCGTCGAAATTTGTTTGAAAATGTCGAACATGTATATTATATGGCCGCGTTTTTCGATAGCGATATTATAATACTTTATACTACGATAAATCCGTTAAAACTTATAATGCATGCGCGTGTCGTTATTATTTCACTTGTGCCCGTATAACACCGTATACATATACATATATTTCGGCACTTCATTACAAAATTTTCTTATAAGATTCTACTTTTTGTATATATATATATAAATCTATCGACGTCAAATTAATGTCTGTTGAAGTGTTGTTTGTTCTATTTAGATTGAAGAATTTATTTTCGAACAGTATTAGTATAAATATATATATATATATATATATATATATATATATATATATATATCACTATACGATTTCCGTAAGTAATTTATTGCATTTTATATACGTGCAAATATTGCGCAATATTTCAATTGCATAAGCGATTGAGCATCTAGGTTAATATGTGTGTATAATATAAGTCTTTTTGGATCCACGCCTCTATTTCTAGCTTTATGTTGTTGAATACAATTATTTTTTTGTTATATTTTTATAATATATACACTTATAATTGATCCATATCCAGAATTTTTATGATCTAAATAAAACATGAAAAATCGATAGTGATAATAATTAAAAAAAAAAAGAAAAGAATAGAAACATCTGTATTCGTGACTTGTGGTCATATCAAATTTATTACACGTGTTGGTTTTAACACGATTTTCAAGTTGGTTTTTTTTTTTTTTTTTTTTTTTTTTTTGATTTTACTGATCTCAAAGCGGCGATAATCTACTGAATCGCTGTTCTCGGAAGCTGAGCGATGCAATTTCACACGATTATTATCTTTCGGTTTTAACACTTCGACGTCTTTGAATTGAAAATAAAATTTAAAATTTGAATCATATTTTGAAAGTAGATCGTATTAAATTTTATATTTGTGATTGTTATTGCGCCCGTTAGCATTTTAAGGGTCGTGTTTATATATATGTGAGCGTTTCGCATTTTAACCCCAAAGTTTGGATTGTCAGGGATATTGAGGGTTTGAATATTTTGTATAAATTTTTCAATATTATTTTTTTATAATATTAAATCTATAAATTACCAGTACAGAATATTTTCAACATCATTACTTTTCAATATCTGTTTATTAATGAAGAAACCAAAGCTTAGATTGTTATTTATTATTTTTTTTTGTGAATTTTATTCGTAACAGACAGAACAGTTTGATAATCACAGGAACCTTGTGTAGGCTTGTCGTATAAAAAGAAGATAGCCGACGAAATGGACTTGATCTTATTAAGTAAACGACAGGGCACAGTGAATGCATCTGTCCGTTTGACGGAAGACGGAATTAATTGAAAAAGAGTCTCAGCTATCAGACGATGGACGATTAGGTAAGAAAGTATTGTGCAAAAAAATAATTTTAATATATAAAAAAGGATGAATTTTATTTGCAAAATAATGATATTTTAACATAAAAAAAAAAATATAAGTAAAATATTTTAATTTTTTTTTATAAATATACAAATATTTTTATTTTTGTTAAAAAAATATATAAATATATATATATTGCAAATATACCCTATATGCTGTTATCACCCTGCACATATTATGAATATACTTACGACTATGTGTGTGTGTGTGTGTGTATAATGATATGCCGGTATAAAAATTCTGTTCGCTTTTTTACCCCCTTTGCATTCTGGACACGTTCCCTTTTATGATGTAGTCGGATTGCTTTCTAAAAGGAAAGTGAAATACCCCCGTTTAGAAAATTTTCACCCTTTCTCCGCATTATGTGCCGTTTTGCGTTCTTTTGTTTTTTTTTTCATGCTTTTATTATTATTTTTTTCTTTCGCTTTTCGCGACTCTACACAGCTTTCATCGTTGCCGCCGCCGCCGACGCCGTCACCATTTCTCTTCCCTTAACCCTTCGCTTTCCTTTTTTTTTGCGTGCTCTTTCGTTTTTTTTTTTTTTTTTTTTACTAGTTTTTCGTGTACGTTTCGTCATGTTGAAATGTCGCGACAATTCGCCGCGCTACTAATTCTTCGAAACGTGCCGATGACGGTTTTATGCGTTCGCGCTGTTTAATATTCTTCAAATGAATGGACTCCGTTTCGAAAATGAAAACAAAGAAGAGGAATAAAAAAACGCAAAAATATAAAAGTAAAAAAAAATAGAATTAAACGTTCTCAACACTTGTTCATAAGAATAATCTTAATCCCTTCGCTTCGTTAGAGTTTTGAATAATTCGTATTATGATGATTTACGACCGTTTTATACGAGAGAAGGTTTTTTTATGTTTTTTTTTCTTTATGTACCTTCTAATCTGTCGCTTGCTCTTTTATTGCTGAGAAATTTAGTTTTAATGAAGATGTAATTATCGCTCTTTTTATTTCATCCCCTCTTCAAATTTATGACCGTGTTTATTTCGTAATGTAACATTGTGACTAGAATTGTGTTATTAAAAGTTATTCTAATTATTATTAAAAAAAAATGTTTATATATATATATATATATATAATTTTTTTTAATTCATATAATTTATAATCTTCTATGCAAATACAATACACATATTTTTTTCATTTAAAACATATCATAATTGTCATTTTTTTTAATAATAAATATCTGTCTACACGATTTAATTAATATATGAGAATAGTTTTTGCTTAGAAAATCTAATTAAATTCAAGATATGTATAATATTTTTATATCATAAATTGAACTTGAATTATGTATAATTTCAATTAAATTTTGAAATTAAAAAAATATAACATATAAAAAAGTATATAAATTTTAAAATATGTTTTTTGTTAAGATTTTATTATATTAATAATTATCGTGAGAAGCAACGTCATTTTAAGGATTTTCGTCGGTGACAAACGACGGGATTTGAACCACTAGACGATAAATCCGAATAGGGTACAAACGCGCATTAATACGGGACCAACTATACACACGCACGCACACACACACACACATACGTTGTACGCTTTAAAGAACGAGGGATTAGATCGGTGGCAAATAACGCGCCTTATGCGCAATAAATATTATATTATTAATCACTTGTCCCATTTTAGCGGAGCGGTCGTTAATCAACACATTTATTTAATACACATGAAACGCCCGAGTTCAAATAATTGTGTGCGAGCGCGCGTGTTCGCTTAATTAATAATTCGGCGTACGCTTTTAATTAAAGGTTAAAAGCGAGAAGAGTTAGTTTGTTGTGCGTCAAAGCCACGTGGCGCTTTTAACCCTTTGTCGTCGTCTCGATTTTGCAGGTCTCGATTTATGCAATAAGAATTTACGATGATGCGCCGCTTAAAACGACGAGCGTTCGAGACGGGCCCGCAATTAGTGTCGCGGTACTGCGAGTGTTAAACCCGACTTCTACGTTATTCGACTTTTCATTCGATACCCAAACACTGATAACAATATATTAATTAATAACATTCGATTATTTTCAACCATTTATTATTAATATAAATAATACAATAGCTAAATAAAAAGACCTTTATATAATATATATATATATATATATATATATATATATATATATATATATATAGTTCTATATAAGAGATACAGTACAAATATCAAAATTCACAAAATGACAATAATATCACATTCGATCGACGTACGATCGTTTATTTTATTTTTTTATTATTTTCGATTAATAATCAAAATTTCCGGTGTGCGTTCGTGAAATAAATAAAAATTTAATATATATCATGAGCGGATCACGCACTTCACGTCAATATTTGCTCCTTTCATCGGATTGATTACTTCTTATGCCTTTTTGTTGATGGTATTCGAGACGTCGGCCGCCCTGAGGCGACTCATTCGCATTCAATATACGCAACTCAAACTCCTCCAATCGGATCCACTTACTATTATCTCTCTATTATTATTCTTTTTTTTTATCCGTGTGTATGAATATATATATATATATATATATATATATGTGTGTGTGTGTGTGTGTGTGAATATGTTAATAATATCCATTGAAAATATTATACGTGAACGTAGATGAATATATATATATATATATATATATATATATATATATATATATATATATAATTATATATATAATAGTAAATATTAATAATGATAGTATATATTATTGTCAATCTAAACTTTTTTAGAATATCGAAATTTAACGGTATATTCTATGAATAGTCATAAAAATTCGAAATTATCACCTAGATTAATATCTAATGTATTCAATATATACAATAGATTTTATTAGTAAATGACATTTTTAAACAGGTAACAGGCTGTATAAGAAAAATGTAAAAAGTATATAAGTCAAAAATGAAATTATCAGCATTTTAGAGGGACTCTATAAAAAGAACATGTTTTCTTAAACTTTAGAATAATGTTTTTTGAAAAATATACATAATATTTTCGTTTAATATCACGTATAGATAATTTATATATATATATATATATATATATATATATATATATATATATATATATATATATATATATATATATATATATATAATGTTAAATTTGCGAGGAAACTTAATTATTTATATTTATATTATAACTAAAACAATATTCTGTTTATATTCTAATATTATGTATTATTATGTAATATAATATAGGCATACTTTATATATTCATGTCAAGCTGAAACTAGACTAGAATACGAATAATATTCACTATATATTATTACAGCTTTGATATTGTAATATATATATATATATATATATATATATATATATATATATATATATATATATATATATATATATATATATATATATATAGATAGTTTTAATAGTATCGAAGTATATGTAAATCGATACTGTTTTATATACAGGATGTTGGAAAAAAAGGAAACGGATCGTTTTTATATGTATGCGTTAATTCGTTGGATATTTTGCTTTCTGTTCTTGTCGAGAACGTCTGTTCTTGACAGTGGGTTACAGGATCTGATCTCGGAAACCGGGGATGCACTCTAATTACAAGGGAGGAATTATCGGGTTTCGGATCGTAGCTGTAACGAGAAGTCATTATGCAAACAAGAACAGTTAAAAAAAAATAGGAAAAGATAGAAAAAGGAAAAAGATTTTTTAATTTCTAATTTAATAATACCTACGGCGTGTTTAGTACGTTTCTTTTGATATATGTTTTTAATTTTTCTTTAATCTTTTTATAATGGAATATCTTATAGTTAAGATCTATTTCATAATATAATATCGTTCGTAATATAATAGAACAATACTTTCTGTATTAATTATATGCTTTGAAATAAAAATTTTGCACACTCTATTCTTTGTATATGTATAATATTAAAATTAAAATACTTAGATTTTTTTCCAATCTAAGAATAATGAAGAAAAATATAATATCATTTAGATAATTTTAATTCTTATTAACTAATCGTATCTAGATATTATTTTTATGCTAATATCTTAACAAAATATTGATAAAAATATTGGAAAATAATTATGAAAAACAAACGGAATCTTTAAATAATTTAGGACTAAACACCTAATATATTCAGTTTTCCACTAATTAGAATAATTTAATTATAGATTTATTGAATAAAATAGAGTTTTATATTGAAAATCTGTGTAAACGATATAATGCAATTATTATTGTTTATAATATAGATCGTAACTATCGGCTCGTCGGTATAAAATAAATTTTAATTAATTACTCGCCGACGAAATTGATTGCAAATTAAAGATAATTGGAAGCTTACAGTGAAGCAATATATATTAAAATTTAAGGGAATTGCGGTGTTCACGATAATTATTAACCATAATAAAAGATAATTATTCAGCGGAAAATGGATCGTCGATAGGCTTTCAGATAAATTTGAAAATTTTGTGAATTATGAAAATATTTCGAAATAAATACGTATACCAAATTCTGAATTTCGATATATTTATCCGTTAAAAAATAATCGATAATCCTATATATATACACTACGAATATTATGATAAATATTGTACTTAAATTAAATTAATCAATATTATCAACACAGTCACAATATTTTTTTATTTTTTTTTCTTTACTTATTTTACTTTTCATTTTAGTCTCGTCTCTTGTTTCTTTTATTTCCCACTTTATAATTTCGGAGATCGCGTGTCGTTTTCGATTCGACTCTATAATGATGTTTCGTGTTTTGAAAAGATAAAGAAGTATTATACGTGATTAAAAAAGTGACAATAGTCTGCTGCTTTCGACGTGCATTAAAAAATTAAACGAAAATTACCCTATATATATATATATATATATATTCCTGAAAATTTTATCTTTTTTATCTGTCTATCTTTATTAAAACTTTGTACTGAATTCCATATAAAATAAAAGACAACTAAGACTAATGATATTATCAAATAATTCTACAATTATTTAGTCAATAATATAAATAAACATATATAATATTTGCGTATCATAGATATATTCGTTTTAATATATAACTTTGCAAATTGATAATAATTGCAAGACAAACATTTATAAATTGTTACAATGGTCCGAATGCGCTTTAGGCGGTTATAACGTCAACGACAAGAATTAAACCCGGGATTATATAGTTTTAGGGCAAACCTTTTATTGTGTCGTTGCTCAAAATGTTATTAATTTCGTTCATTATATATTTTTGTATAATTAATTCATAAGATTCGCACGTAAAACTTGTAACGGTTCGTGTATCGATATGAAACAACGTCGAAATTTGTATTAACAATATAAATAAATATTTTTATATTATATATTGTAATATACAAATATATTTAATTAAATGTTTAAATTGATATTTTGAAATGTTTTATCATTATTATTATTAAATTTGTAATTTTGCGCACGTTTCACGAGTCGTTTGAGAAGCGGCGATTTGTGCGAAAGGCGACATCGCGCCTTTTGGCGTTACGTAGATTGTTTTCGGGTCGTTTTCGGGTCGTTTCAGCATTTATTCGGTAAATGCAGCGACGCGCATTGTAATTGTTGATTTCGAAGCTAATTGCATTTATTACGCGCCGCCGATTTTCTAAAGCCTTCTCCCCTATTTCGATGCCGAAACGCGGACAAATTGCCCGGCATTTTTCAGCCACCGACCCCGATCTGCGCTTTTGTATAATTTTAATATATATATATATATATATATATATATATATATATATATATATATATATAAATGTATGTGTGTGTATGTAGAGAGAAAGAGAAAAAAATATGTGATCTTAATAATGATCTTGACTGAAATTCTAGATTCAATTTATTACCATACGATTTCGTGTAAAATATTTCAGCATTTACGTTTCAATTGTTCTTCAATTTTGACGGTTGACCTCTTTAAAAAAAAAAAAAAATAGTTATTCCTGGACGACTCAATAGACTACTCTAATCGTATATGTATATTGTATTTACTAACTCAATAGATAATATTCACCTATTTGCGTCGTGGAATGCCTTTGGAGCATTTATCCAGTATTTTGTTCTCTATTATTTCTTTGGGCATCTTTGTTGAATTCATTCTCATGATATACTCCGTGAATTTCGTCCCCCTGAATTTTGATTCACGATAGATGGTTCACCAAAGAGCTCCTATTTTATTTACTATTATTATTTCTATAACAATCCTCGTTGACTCCATCCTTACTATGTGTCAACCACTAAATTTTAATTCAATAAGTGATAAATAGCTCTCCAAAGACCTCTTAGAGCATTATATTTAGTTGTATAACTCATCCGATAATTGTATTAGATGATAGATTTGCACTGAATTAATACATTATATAATAAATATTACATCATTTTTGTGTAATAAATTAATATAAATATATATATTTTTAGAAAAAGACGAACTCAATTTTTTTTAAGTTATTTAAGCTTATTTTTATTATCGCTATAATACATGTAATTCTATTCTAAGTATAAATTTGAATATTTTAGATATTACTTATATACTATAAAAGTGGTTTAATATCAGAGAAAAAAAACACTTATTTCATATGTGATTGATATATTTTACTTAAAATTAAGTAGACAGTTTAGATGTCAAATATGTTAAATATTAATAAAAGAAATCGTATGTCAAATATTTTTTTTTTTAGTAATGTCTCTTTTTTTTTTCGTCCATTTCGATTAGGATATTTGATCACGAAATAAAAACGAATTATTGAGAATGGCGCACTTTTGTCCGACCCCTGCTTTTCAACCACCGCTTTCTTGTTGAATAAATTTTTAAACGAATAAAAATCGGCACAATAGAACCAACCGACGAATGGCCATTATTGAAAAAAAAATTGCTCGGGGTCCTCGCGTACCCCATAATTCCTAGCAGGGTTGTTATCCTTATCGAAAAAATATCGAGGATTTTTTTCGTTTTTTTTTTTTTTGGTTCATCATTATTTTTCTTTTCCCAGAAATCAGATCAGGCTATTAGATAAAAACGATCTTTTTTTCCTGAACGTTTTAGCACTTTAATCTTATCGTGTTTTTTTTTTTTGTTTGCGGACATTTAAAACGTTTTGTATTTAAAGTGGTTAACGTTATGACTAATTATTTAAAAATATAAAAAGAGCGTGTCGTTAATTTTTAAAAAGGTTAAATGTCGAATTAAACGGTCGATTTGTTGAATCGAATAGAATTTTCGTTTATTTAAAACTCGATCGTATAATAAATAGTCAACGTTGGTTTAGCCGGTATGTTTTTGTTGTAAATATTAAGACATTAGTTTATAGAATGGAAAAGTTGTGGACGCGGAAACTTCGCTTTTTGAGCATCCAAACAATGGTGTGCCACAGCTCGGTTAAACTTTAGAGACAGATTATTCAAATATTTGCTAATAACATCCTTTTAATGAGGATGTCTCGTCGTTTGCGAGATGTAATCTCCTTAATGCGCCGAACGCAGGAAGACACGTTCGTTTGAATCATCGTTGCTAAAATACAAAATTAAAATAATAATAATAATAAGTAAAGATAACAATAACGTTCATGATTGTAATTAAAATTTAAAATAATTTTGATTTCTATAAATATTTTATAATTTTAATTTTTGATTTATTTTTGCATATATAATAAATACGTCTTTACATCTTTTTGATATGTTTGAGAAAATCTGTACATAAATTTTGTGAAAAAAAAAAATAAAATAAAATACATTTCTTTCGACTTACGTAAATTTAATTAAAACTCGCGTCTAATCATTAACTGTCAAATTTTTTGACGCGCACGCTTAAAAGTTCAGTGGCGTACGTTTTTATATTTATATTTAAAAAAAAACATCGGCAATAAAACCTTTCAAAAACTCGTTACCGTTCCGCTGTGATATAACTTTTTTTAATATTATTGTTTATATATATATATATATATATATATATATATATATATATATTTTTTTTTTTTTTTTTGGGACGTTCGTAGGTATAAAACCATTAATCATAAAACCGTCTCTCCAGGTGACGACGTTATTAACTTCACACAAATATTTGACGTACGATTTATAAATTTTGACGTCGGACATATTTTATGTCGCAAATAAATTTTTGACCCGAGTTTTTAATCTATATATGTTACGGGCAATATTTTTTTTTATAATTAAATAATAATATGTTATTCGAAATCATCATTAAGATTTATTTTATATTTTTATACGTGAACGATCGTGGTAATGTAATAATTACTGAATATATTTTTCTAAATATTAGCTAGAGGGTATGATTAGCTAGTAAATTATTTATTTTTTTAGTATTATTTTTTCTGTTAATTAACGTATATTCGTTCATTTGAGTAATGACGGACCAATTAAGCTATTCTCTGAACGTAAATGAGCACAAAAACTTTTTAACTAATTATGTGATTTCGCTATTGTTGTTTTTATTTATAAC
Source organism: Leptonema lineaticorne (assembly GCA_024500535.1). NCBI lineage: Eukaryota > Metazoa > Arthropoda > Insecta > Trichoptera > Hydropsychidae > Leptonema > Leptonema lineaticorne. Next base: position 1,541,662 of record JANIJI010000005.1, on the reverse strand, counting down.
CAAATTATATTTTTTTTTATATAAAACTGTTTTGATGTGAAATTATTAAAAAAATAATCAAGCAAATTAGTGGTGCTATAGTATTTTATAAATTTAATGAAAGTAATTAGCATCACTTAAATTATATAAAATTTGCGATGCATCGATTTAGAAACACTGAACGATATATAATATTTTTTTTTTATTATATTTAAAAGAAAATATATTGTAAATAGAAGCTCAAAGAGAGGAGTAATATCATGCGAAACTGCTATTCGGTGATATAATGCGAAAATTTATTTCGGTAATTAATATCAGAAGTAGATTTAGTTAAAATATTACAGCCAAGTTGCTCTAATAAATTAGCTATCATGTGTAACTAAAACTTGTTTCGTAACGATGTATATTAATTATATCTAATATTATTAGCAACGTTTAATATACATATATATGTATATATATATATATATATATATATATATATATATATATATATATATATATATATATATATATATAGCGTTTATAGTCGATTAATTAAGGATAATTATCGAACAAAGATATTTGTTCTTGTAATTCTGGGTTTTGTCTGGAAATATAGCTTTTCATCGCTCGAAACGTTTCTAATCACACAAATTGAATGATTAAATTATTTTTTGATTTTACTATGCTTTCATATATTAGCTTAATAATTTAGATGTCCATGTTGGGAATAATGAATAAAGTGTTTAATTTCAATTTGAATTGTTTTTTTTTTCTTGTATATCATTCTAATGAATTAACATCTATAATAACATAGTTCATTGTACGTTAAATCATAATAAAAAAATGGATATAATTTTATAAAATTTTGGCAAATACTTTACGTTTTTTTTTTTTTAATGAAGAAAATTAATTTGGCACAACCCTAATTTTATTCATAACAAGGCGTGTTTTAAATTAAAGAAAAATAATAATAAATGAAAAAAAATTAAAAAAAAAATGGGGACACCCTATGAAAAGTTACCAGAGTGCACAGAGGCAGATGCACGTGTCCAATTCGACGGGGACACGTGTCATCATTGACACACGATCCCCGTGCCAATTTAATGTGCTTTCCGTTCATTCTTTTTAATCGATGGATCGGATCGTTTTTCAAGTGGTAACCGCCACTTCACGCTATTTTACAAGATGGTCCGTTTGTGCATGTGACTTGTGTTTGATTGAAACGGGAACGAGTTGTGCGAATGTTTTTCTACTCTTGTACATTGATTGTAAAAGGCTGTAAAACTGTTCTAGTATTTAAGATGTATATAAATATATAATATATTTTTACGATTTATTATTATTATTATTATAATATAAAAGGTTATGAAAAACCACATCAGTATTATATATAGTTACATTATTCTTAAAGAGTGGATTATATATTCAGATCACTTAGCAAAAAAGTACATATATTTTTCCGATATGCTGATTTTTTTAACATATTAAATATTTTAGTTTGTCTCTACATTTAACACAATTTTGATACAAAATTACTATATCTGTATAAAAAAAATTATGTAATGGAAAAAATAGGATATATATTTATATATATCAAAATTATTAGATATAATTCAATAAAAATCGTATTTCATCTTATTTGTATTAGAGATTACAGAACAAAATGTAGTATATAAATAAATTTAAGTGAATATATTATTTGCGAATTTGCACACGTTTTTTTTAATAAATTATAATATATTAGAATTTATCTGAAAAAAAGAATCTGAACAGTTTACTTCACATATATAGATCTATGTATTCGAGTGAGATATTTTTATGCAAGATCATAAGATGGAAAATTTTATTAAGATAGAAGTATTGCGATTTGAGCCGGAACTCCTTGACTCGGATACGAGTTACTATAAACGGCTAAAAGTTGGCAAGTTGTGCGTAATAAAACATTTTTATTCAATTTCTGTATGCAAGCGTTTGACAGTTGCGGAAAATTTACGACGTTTTCTCGGAGTTTTTCTTTTTTTTATTATTATTTCAATTCAAATATATGATGATGCACCGTCGAATCTAACGAAATCGGAAAGGTGAAAAATTTAAAATAAGATTTTCCACCCTTAACAAAATCAATTTTGCGATTTTTCATACCCCGGAATCACAATATATATATATATATATATATATATATATATATATATATATATTTGTATAAAATAAAAGTTGATTAATATTTTCTTGTTGCCGTTGATAAAATTTGATTTGTTTTAAATATATACTTCAGAAAACTATTCAATCCTTTTTTTAATTAACAATTCATTAATTGTGTTCTACAAGAAATTATTTCAAAATAAATTGAATTATATTTTAATTGACTATTAATTATTAGATGAAACTTAGAATTTTATTTATTTATTTATATTAATATTAGTAAAAAAAATAAAAATGTGTTTTTTTTAATTTAATTAAAATATTTTATCGGATTCGTTTCATATCCAATATACAACTTGCATTGTGATCTGAAATTCTAGTGCGATTAGGGAAACCATGCGCGAATTTAATCTAGAAATTTATTATTGGAACAGAATAGCAAATATCCAACGTAATCGTCAGACAGGCTTAAGGTACGATATAAGAAAAAAAATGACTACCTTCTACTACATACACTAAATAAACTTTTCATAGAGCACAAAAGATGCGAAAAGGAAAAAAAAGAAAGAAAGAAAGAGAAAAACACGGGTCGCACCGGTATAATACAATAAAAGGATTTTTATTATATACGGATGGATGCATTTCGTGTCACCGTATGGCACAAAAGTGGATATTTCCTTCATAATTGTTGGTTTTATCACATCACAGAGATCCGTTTCATTGTTGGGCCACTTGTCCTGGAGCACCCGTGATGCTGATTCAACAGCATTTTTTTTTTTTTTACAAATTTGGACTTTTCACAGAGCACCTGTGTTTACTATCCTACGTATTCACCAGTATACAACTCCTTATTGTGTTTACTTCGTTATTTATTTTTTTATATATATATAAATTACTTAGTCGAAAACAGATTACATATTTTCCCATCATTTTTTTTTATTATTAAATACGTATAATTTAGAATGTAATATATATTTGATTTTTATCAAAATATATAAATATTTTAAAATTAATAAAATATGAAATTCATATATTATTTCATAATTATTTTTTATAGATATTATATTTTATTTCTTATAATATATATATATATATATATATATATATATATATATATATATATATATATATATATATATATTACTTAAAATATTTTTTTTCTGAAATTTTCAAATAAAATATATAAATTAAAAAAAAACTTATTTATAATAGAATATCAATTTTTTTGTGATTTTTAATCGAATAAGTGTATAAAAAAGCGCACGAGAAAGAGCGTGCATTCAAATTTGACAAAAAAAGTTTTCTAAAAATATCTTCGTAAAGTTATAAATCCCGTAAACCCCTTTTGAAATTTCGTTCACCCCCTAGCGATCCATAAACTCCGATTGTGAATATCTATTTTTAAACAAAGAATTGGTAATTCAATTCTAAAAAGAATAATTGAATGAATTCCAAAAAAAATGTCTTTATATAAATCATCAATTAATTCTATTATTAAATTTTATTATATAGCAATATATTTTGCGTCTATTTTCAATCTAAATTTTGTTTACACCGTCGTATAATACTATATATATATATATATATATATATATATATATATATATATATATATATATATATATATATATATATGTCGAATAATATATATTATATTATTCGACAGCAACTTTGGTATAATATGAAAGCATCCCCTATATTTTTCATTTCTTTCACGAATTGCGCTTGAAAGCTCACGAACTTTTTGATACGTCTGTCGTCTCTGCCTTTGACAATAGTTGACGAGACATGGATGTGACAATTCGCGATCCTTGAATGGAAAACGGTACACATTCCCCTTTATATTATCGCTTTCGCTTATTATTATCGCCGTCATTATAATAACACGCCATATGGAATATGAAAAGTGGAGTGTTCCGAATATATATGTATTATATATATATGAAAAAAAAAATGCTTTGAGAACTCTCTCACGCAATTAAATAGTGGTCTCCGCTGTTAAAGGGTTATAATTGTAAGAGCCCTTGATTTTTTAAATAATTTTTATTTTAAGATTTTTTTACATATAATATAAAGGTATACTTACGTATTTTTTTAATGATATACAATTTTATCACACATAAAAATATACTATATTCACTACTATATTTACTTCTATTTAAAAACTTTTTTATTATATTCTCATTTTAGTTCTTTAACTACTTTATGCTCGGTGTTTTTTTCACAAAAATGTAACTATAAACACCAGGTTTTTTTATTGTATATTTCAAATGTACATTTTATATAAATATAAAAATTGGTAAAAACAAAAAAAAATGAAAAGCTTGCACTAGCTTTAATAAACGTTCATGTGTCATACGAACTAAATGGTTAATTATCTCATATAGAAAAAATATTTTGATTCTAATATATATAATCGAATTATCAATTTTATACACCTAATTTTTAGTCAGCGTTTAAAAAAATAATAATTAATACAAAAGCCTTCTCAGGAAAACGATTTATATCGAGATGTTAAATAAAATATTAATTTTTAATTTTTAGTAATCGTTTTGAAGTCGCAATATTAATTAGTATTTATAGTGATTAATAATCGAAGGGTTGAAAACGGAAGGGTGTTGCGAATCGCGATAGCGGCGTACCGAGCAAAAGGCAAGTCGGCCACATTCACGAATTCGTTGCGAATTATTTCGACAATTATCACGAATCTCCGCCGCCGTTTCCTAATTCTGCTACGTAAATCTCTATTCATGTTTTAATTAAACTTTCTTCGTCGCCGGCGACGTAAAGTTTCCCATTTGGTAAATGAAAAACCAACTTCCTTCCCCCCCCTTCGGATTGGAAGTCGGGATTATCACTTCCGGCGGAACGATTCCCGGACCCGCCCACCGACCCACATTGATATTCATCTGCCATTTTTGAAACGATGCAAAAGTGTGACGCTGAATTCTGATTGGCTCCTTTATTATATTTGACGTTCCTTCTAATTATTGAACATTTCACTCGCTATATTAATATTATTTTGACACATATTTTCTATATAAGTTCTCAAGGTTCTCAAAAACAGATATTCATTCTTTCAACATCAATAGAATTTATCTAAAAAAAATATAACAATATAATGCAACAGGTTCAATTTTAATAAATAAATAAATAAATATATGTCGATGTGACGCCACTGATTTATTTGTCAATATATATATATATATATATATATATATATATATATATATATATATATATATATATATTCATATTTATGATGTATGAATTTAATCGCTCTAATAAAATATGTTTATAAAAGAATATATCACATATTATTGTTTATTTATTGAAATTTTCTAGTTTGTATATTTAGAAAAGTAAAATAAATTTATGATAAAAGGAAACTGCCCACATAATTTTTGATATATAATGTTTATTTTATAATTCGGAAACGTGTTTTTCTATCATGTAAAATATTTATATTGTTAACATGTTTGTGCAACACGAAAAATCATGTTCGAAAATTGGTGTCTTTGAAAAGCAAAATAATAATTGATTTGTTGCAGTATATTTTAATATTTACATAAACCTTCTTAATTTTATTTAAATAATATATTAAGTTTTTTTTTCTTTAAATTATAATTTATAATTTTAATTAAGAGCATATTGGTTTAGTAACCCTATATTATATAGAAAAGTAAATTAAATTATTATTTTGTTCCACATCTTTTAGAAACGACATATTGCCGCAAGCGTTCAAACTATAAAAAACTCGATAAGGGTTCAAAATTCAACAGCCCCATTAAAAAAGAAAACCACCCTCTCGCCCCGTCGGAAACAAAAGAATTCGAATAAGCCGTATGCCGCCTAAATAATTTCCATTGTGCACCGCAAACTATATAAAACTTAATAGAGTGAAATGGCAAAACAAACAGAACAAGAGAGGAGAACGGGGCCGCGATGGGGCGGCGGTTGTGTTGCATTCGCCAGCGCCCGCCCATCCTCCCGCCCATCAGCCCGGAAAATTCGCCGCATGTCGAGAATGGGGTTCGAATTCTATAACCCGAAATCCGATTATTCGGAAACGTCTCGGGAGACGCCGTTGAAATAACAATGGCCAAGAATCGAACTCTTAAAATTTACCCGGGTGCACTTTTTTTCCCTCTCACCGCCCTAGAACGATGCGAGATGCGAGGGTTGCTGGCGCCAACTGTTGCACAAACGAATGTTTATCGTGCAATTATTTTTGTTTGCGTTTTTAGGGCAATCTAAACAGCTAAATAAAGTATATATAATGTGTAATGTTTTTTTCACCTTTAGACGTTTATCCATATAGCTTTTAGTAATACTAATAAAATTTTTATTCATATAATAAAATATTCCGTGATAATTTATATACGTGTCTTTTATTATAAGTCTTTCAATTTAACCGGTGAATATTAAGCTCGATCGTAAAGTTCTGTCTAATTTTGAAATAAATAATATTTTTAATCGAAAAGAAATAACGAGATTCAATCTCTATTACATACGACATTTACATAATCTTTTTTTCGAAAATCGAAATAAAAATTTACATTTACAAGATATCAATTTTTATCGATGTCGTATACAATAAAAAAAATATTTTAATGCATTCGATAATTTTCATCTTGATTAATAATAAGTTTAGATTTTTTTTTAAATCTGAAAGTGGTAATCGATTTGATTGATTACAATATTCGGTCAATAGTTATCATTTTTCAAAATTAAATATTATTATATTTTTGTGTGTATTAAAATTATATTTTATTGTTTCAGATCGACATTTGAAATCGAAGTGTTGAAATCGAACAAATCTCATCATTTGGCATAATTCGAAGCGCACACATTCAAAAGTAAGTGAACGCCGTGTCATATATAAATATATAATAATAAACTTATATATACGTTTAAAGTACACACGAATGTTAAACACATTTAACACAATTAATAATTTATTTATTGACAACGGCCGTCGGCAAAATCGGAACGTTAATGCGTAACGCATATTGACGCTATGAATCATCAGCTCTCGACGTCTGCGGGTCGTTAGTGGCATCTGTTGCGCTTTCGCTCCTTGATGAGCTTATTTGCATAATCCGTTAAGACGAGACCGATCCTGTCGGAGGAGGAGTAGGCAGCAGCAGCAGCAGCAGCAGGAGGAAAGTTCCCGAGAGCCCTTCCACATCTCCCTATAGATTTCGCACCCTTTGACACCTACCCATCGACGAGACGCCCTTTAATTAATTCCGTCGCCGAATGACGAATATGAAAATCTGAGAAACTGTTGTTCCATTTTTAGCGATCTCATATAATCTATAATAATAATAATAAATTTGTATTGATAAAAAATAATACATTTATTTATATATATATATATGGTATATAAGATTTCGTTTTTATCTAACGAATCCAATTTGTATTAAAAGTATCACTATGATATTTGATATTTTTTTTATCGGAAAATAATATTTAGACGATTTTTCAGCTGAAGCATTGCTTGTTTTCGATAACGAAAAACCAATAATATATATATATATATATATATATATATATATATATATAAAGAGATACATTTTTTTTCGTAAACGTATATTTTTATACCATTGCCTTCTTAGATTTCACGTTAAGTTCTTTGAAAATAAAAGAATATTATGAATACTTTCGCCCATAAAAGGCATGAATTTAAATGAGAAAAAAAATATTGAAATAAAATCCGTTAATTATTAATATGAAACAGGTTTAAATGTGGCAATAAATTTATATTTCAATATATCATTATCTACTTTATATAATTTTATAACATGTCCAATTATTTAATATTAAATATATATCTAAATTGTTCAAGCATATAAATTTTCATTATGAATATATAATTTGATTTATATGGTTGCAACCAAATTTCTATTCACAAAAATTTACAATATGAATACATAAATAAAATAAATTGAATATTTTTAGATGCATTTAAAAGTACAAATACGAATCATGTACTTTATTATTACAGACCAATTGTTTAATATATACATACAAAATTATAATTTAATATTTTTTTATCAATCAATTAATTATATAAAATATATGCATTAATATTGGACTTAAAAATGCAAATACCTATATTAACATATACATTTTCTTTATTTATTTTGGAAATATTTAGAGTTATAAAAAAAATGTATTTTAACCAACACAGGAAAAAAATGAGCCAGCAAGGATTATATAAAGCAATATTTTTATTTTTTTATTAATGAACTTCGAAAAAAATGAATATATATATATATATATATATATATATATATATATATATATATATATATATATATAATTTTATATATTTTCGATCGAGGTAAATATCGAAACATACTCGATTATAATTACCGCTTTATCCGCCATATTTCCTTTATAATAGGATATTTGATATGAAAATGCCAGTAGAATAACGATTTTCAATATTAGACTTTCGTCGTTAACGTTCTGTTTTAATAATAATTAAAGGAAATTTCGGCGCGAATATCGCTTATTATTAAAAATAATTAAAATTTGAAAAAAAAATATATATACGTATATATATTTTTTATATAAGCGTATTTTTATAATGTTCATATTTATTTATATACGCGTATTTTTAAATGAGTCTGAAAAAAAAATAAACGGCCACATTTAATCGATTCGCCATTTTTAACTACGTGTTAACGGCGCGCCAGTAAAATTTAACCGAATGAAAATTTTACAGTTCATATTTACCGCAGGCTTCTGGCGATCGTTTTCGAATATATATATATATATATATATATATATATATATATATATATATATATATATATATATATATATCGTAAATATTTATACGCAAAATCAAATATTATAATCTTTCAGCCGCGTACGAAACATATTTTTCAATAATATTTTACGCGTTTAATAATATTTACTTACGCGTAATATTTTTTATATATAAATTTTCCAACTTGCGGCATTTTCCGTACGAATTTCATTCGATGTGTTGAGCTTTTTTTATTAGCAATATAAATATAAATCAACCACGTAACCACCCTTGCGTATTTCGAATTTGCTATTGAATTTCGTGACAGATTCATTTTTTGTAATCAAACATACATACTAAATATTCAAATATTTATTCAACTGGAAAATTAAATATACTATGTAAAAAAATTAAAATGTGAATAATTTTATAGGAGTGCTTATATGCTTGAAATATATTATATAAAGGAATATTTTACAAAAATATTATTTATATAAATTAGAACTATGTTTATGTATCAATAATATGATATTATAATAAAATTAAAAAAATAGTCAGTGGCAGATATAAATATTTTTTAGGTCATTCATGAAAAAGAAACATTTTTTTTCTGATTTTATTCGATGTTTTAAAAATATGTCAATACTTTTGGACAAAAATACCGATTTCGGTTGAAACGAGCGACGTTCGAAAGATCCAACTTCTTGGTGATGCAAAAAACGTAATCGCAAAATACGCTCTCGGAATATTTTATTCATTATTCCTCTTTGGAAAAAAATATCTAATGTTGAATTGATGTCAAAACTTCGAAGAAGATCCTTTAGGATAATAAGGAATGATAATAAAAAAATATTCGTCATCGTATAAGCTAATCGTTAAAACGAAACTAATGATTCGAATATTATTATTTTTTAATTTATAATGTTATTATATAAGGTCTAAATTATTCGTTATATTAAAATTTATACATTTTATAAATTAAAACAAGCATATTAAATAATTTTATCTTCATTTTATATTTGAAACGTGCGAAGTGTAAATTTTACAACACAGTTAGCTTGAATTTTATTGCTTCTCTGAGAAATAAAATATAATATGTTTTAGTAAAGAGGGTCATTCGAAAAGTGTATAAATCCATTAAAACGCATATTATGTATTTTATTTTTATTAGCACGGTTAATAACTGTTTTTATAATATTTATTTTATGTTTTCGAAATTATGAAATAAAAAAAGATTTTAAATGAATATTTTAAAATATATTGTGATTACAAGATTATAAGATAAATAGTTTACAGAATTCTCAGTAAAATAAACGATAATGAAAATATTTAATGTAAAACGAACTCGAAAAATTGTCGCAAGAAATGTATAAAAACATTATATAATTCGTATACAACATCAAACATATGACAAATATTCATATTACAAATTAACTAAAATGATCATTATTATGAATAAAATTTATATTATATACGTAATTTATGATCAGCAATATAAATAGATGTGAGTATTATGGCAAACTTGTACTTTTAGTACGACCCTAGCACATATGGCCACTTTCGCATGGACATTTATGTGCATTAATTTTGATTTGTATATATATATATATATATATATATATATATATATATATATATAATTATTAGTGAAAATCGCGGAAAGTGAGATCGGAGCAGCTGTATGAATGTCGGTTTATGTGTGCGCATTGCCGAGGTGATGAAATACATTATTGATTTTGGGTTCATAATAGGAAACTTCAGCCATTAAAAGCCATTACTCCACGACTCCATGCTGCAATACCAACTTGCCCCCAGGTCTACCTACCCCTAATAAATATTAAATATTACACATAAATGAAAAGGTGGCGGATTCGCCGAAGGGGGAGGTGCACCAAAACGTTTACCACAGCTATACGGGACGATATAGTGAGCTATATGGAAAGGAAACTAGGACCGATATTAATCTAAAATCCTCGTGATGGGAGGCGCACGGGACAAGTATCGTGAAAGATTGCTTACATGTCGAAAATTTCATATTGTTAACTTTATAACGCAAATTAATATGTTTCCATTATTATATATGTATGGTATGAAATATTATTTTTTATTAACAAGCTATCGTTCAAATCGATTATTTTATTGAATCGAATAAAATATATATATACATGTATAACGGATATATTTTAACGACGCTGAATTTTGTATGCAGTTCTGGACTTAAATTTTCACCGCGTATAATAAATAATGGAACGAATACGCTTTTTTTTTTTTTCTTATTCGACGCTTCAGGTCATTTCTGACGCTGGTTAGCATACAATGGGGCAATATTAGTGATATAATAAGTGATTCGTTTTGAAATAACGCGAAATATCGATAAATTTTGTGCATTTGAATAGTTGTGAAATTAATTTATTGACGGTTTCAATTAGCGTCGTCGATTATCGTAGTTTTTTGCTAGGACTGATTGTATTAAAAAAAAAACGACTTCACAATTCTCGTGTATAAATTTTATATCTTTTTCATATATATATATGTAAATTTTAAAATTGGCATATGCAAATTTTATTTAGTAGATTTATATATATATGTGTGTATGTGTGTGTGTGTGTGTGTGTGTGTGTGTTTATATGCATATTTATAGTGCACTTTGATGTAGATTTAAACCTTTATCTTTGCGGTGTGGACGCGGTTTTAGTCCAGGTTGAAGTTTGTAGCAAATATTCTAAGTAGGCCATCCTAAATCCTGTTTAAATTCGCAAAGTTTATAAAATTTTAATTCGGAATATTATATGTTTTAAAACTTTTATTTTACATATAATTCTATAATTATCAAAAAAAATATCAATAACGATTTAAGTTAGTATTAATTTTAAACAAAAACACACACCCATATATATATATATATATATATATATATATATATATATATATATATATATATATATATATTAAAAAAAGTTTTATCGCTTTTTGTTCGGTTATATGCCCGTATGAGCGCGCGTTGTGTTCCTAGAAATTTATGTCAGTTGTTCTCAAACTTTTTTTTCCGCAGCCATAGATGCTATCCGAGCAATTACGATTTACATAATGGCCGGTCGAAAGGAAGCGAAATTACAATAATCTCTCCGTTAAAAAAAAGATAAACTTGCATCGTTTCGCCGTTACCGTTTCTTTTTTTCATCTTCTTTTTTCCTTCTTCTTCTTCTTCTTCTTCCTCGTTTTCACTTCTCGTCTTTTTCTTTCGCGAACAATATCAATATGGCGATAAACGGCCACCGTTATTAGATCGTTAAACTTTTATAAATCGTTCGACTTTCAATATTATGATATGTTTATTTCGTGCTTCTTTTTTTATTCATATATATAGCGGCTTCTTATATTATAATAATAATGGTCTATATAACGAAATTGCTAAACTTAAATAAATTTAATATTTAATCATTTTTTTATTCCAATAAAATTATGTTACTCTATTTTTATTTATAGTTCATAAAAATATATACATTTAATTAATGTATGTAATTATATAATATAATATATCTAAATTTTATATATAAAATTCAACTTTTCTATAACGTATATTTTACGTAATAAACCAAAAAAAATTGATATAAATAATAAAACATATTTTTTTATTTAAAATGTTAAAATTAAATTAAATTCTAATGAAGGCTTAATTTCAACATAATTATATATAAATAAACGTTTAATTTTCTTTATAAAATATATGCGAATATTTTCAATATTCCATTGGCTCTCAAACATTTTTTTATAACACACTAAAAATGGTGTCGTATTGGAAATTTTAATTCTTCTCTGCGATGATCCGACCATTTTCAGTTTATTTTGTATCGAAATATTGAGGATTAAATGAGAAATTGTCATATTAAATCAGACAATAAAGTATCCATAACAGTGGACACACCATCATTATATATAGTATGTTATTTGTACATTGAAAATTCTATATAATATTATCGTATTCGTATATAAAAGAATAAATATTCCATATATTTATTTTTCAACAATATAATATATTATATATTGTCAATATTCGAATAGAAAAACATCGATAAAACCAATATTGCACAATCTATACGAGTACAAAAGCGTTAAACGATTTTGCCATTGTTGAATATATTTTAACACCCTTTGAACGAATTCGACAATTGTCACCCCAACCCCCAAATATTCGTACGACACACACACACACACACATATATATATATATATATATATATATATATTCATAATTCATATTTTAATAAACAGCAGTGAAATTATACGAGTTACGTCATCGCAACAGTTGAATCGAAGCGGCGGCAAAAGGTGAACATGTGCGATACATACAGCCTAACAGTGGAAACCCGTAGTCGTTTAATTAATACAAAACTCGAAACGGGAAAACTGCTTTGCGACGATTTTACGAGTTTATGACACTTGCGCAATTATTGTTTTGCCGTCGTAAATTTCAACGCGATATTTGATATAATTAGATTCGGAACAATCGTGCGTATTGTTCCGCGTTAAATTTATGAATAATTAATTGAGATAATATTGAATATGACTATGTGATTATTAAATAAGAATGTGAATTGTATTTTAAATTATATTTTAATATGTCAGAAATTGAGAACATTTCTGCTTGTAAAGGATATTTTTTTTTAGCAATGGTTCTATATAGTAGTGGTTGATAGATAAATGTGAAATAAATTGATTTCTTTTTATCGAAATTGATAGTTAAAAATTTTAACTTTTGTGTTTAAATATATACATTTCATATATTAAAGGACATAAAAGTTTATACTCATTTGTTTAAAAGACCATATTCGGTCTTAAGACTGGAATATTTTGTTCTTGAAATTCTTTAGCAATTCATCGCATTTTTTATTCATACGAACTTATCTATTTTCTCGATATAAAATGAAAGTTTCTCAATATATATATATATATATATATATATATATATATATATATATATATTGTATATAAAAAAATATAACGATCGACATGCATCTCAACAGTCGTGATGCGTGATTCAATTTACCATTTCGGTTTGCCAAGTGTCATTTGCCAAAGTGTCGCCGTATGGCAAAACATAAATGCATTGGGCCAATCGACAGTCTCGCATCTTGCCAAGCGTTATGCGCACACACGAAACACACGAACGTATCTCGTCTAAAGGCGGGTCGAATTCGTCGCTTTTGCGATCGAAAAATTCTCAAGGCGAAAATCGGCGATATGGAAAAATAATGTTGATGCGAAAAACTTAATGTGTACAATTATTTGTATGGAAAAAAATCCGTTTTCATTAATAATATAAAATTTGACATTATTATATATGTCGCTTTTTTTTTACAGTCGTATTAAATCGACGGTTCGCAGAATGTATGCGATCATTCAGATTTTTGATTTCAGTCTGATATTTTTATTTAAAATAGTTCACTTTTATAATAGAATTTCATATGTCACCAAGAATTCATATGTTGTCATTTATATCCATATATATATAAATATAATATATTTAAAATTATTTGAAAAATTTCTCTTTCGCAACATTATATTTGTATCCTTCTTTCTTTCCGGTCGTCTGACTCCCGACTGAACGTCGTCTCCAACACCACGAACTACTCTTTTCTATATAATTCTATTTTCCGCCAAATGGACAAATGCAGCCACAGTAAGGCCTGTCGTTTTCTTGGTAGTAATCTATATTGACATTTAAATATAGTATCTACATTTTATAAAAATGAGATAAAATATCTAAAAAAAGAAACACTATTCTTTCCTGTAATATATTAAATACGTTTCGCGACTGAAAAAGTTTGAAATATATATATATCACATTTTCAAGTCGTCTGAAGAATATTTAATATCACTATTTTATTCGTGTGCATAAAAATGGCAATATCACACGTATTTATATGTATATTAAAATTTGATATAATCGCATTTCATTGAATTAAAATGATCGACAAACGTCAAATAATATATATTGAGGGAATGATGAAATTTATACTAGATATCCGTACTTTCGTTACAATATAACAAAAACACACGACAAATTCAATTATCGTACGCTACTAACTCATCGATAAAACGGGCACGTTTCAAAAAAAAAAGAAGGAATATAACCGTATATGATTGACGGTTATAACCGGGAGTTGAACCTTGATACAACGAACTAAATCCCGGATATAATGAAAATAGTTCGGGAATTGCGTCGAACGAACAAACGTCATATATATATATATATATATATATATATATATATATATATATATATATATATATATATATATATATATATATATATATATATATATTAATAAATATATTAGAAACCGCTTAATGGGACCAATGTGACTGTGTTCTATGTTGGTCCGACTAAGCAATTTCTACTGTATATATATATTCATATTTATATTTAAATCAAAGAGATGAGTAAACTTTTTCAGTATGAAATAATTTTCAAAGTGAAATCTAATCATCGTCTCAATAATATTCTAACACACTGAAAGATTTTAATTCAATTAATTCATTGAAATATAATATATTATTATGGAATATAATGTTACTGTTTTAATACAGCGGTATAATATTACAAACATAGGATAAATTTTCAATTAGTTTCCAAACTATATTTGTCCTAAATAAATGGTCTCCCTAATTAATCAAAGCCAAAATTAATTAGAATTTATATACGTAATAATAATATATATATATATATATATATATATATATATATATATATATATATATATATATATATATATAAATATATAAGTTTCGTTATTAATTATTGAATAGTTTAAACATTGAATATATTTTAATTTTGATTCGACATTCTAACGACCCTTAGTTTTTTATTTATATTCTATTTTTTTTCTGTACTATTATTAATCTTTTTATGTATATCCCCTTTATAATGTAACATGTAATACGTATGTATAATAATACTGTTCGAAGGGAGCTCTTCCCCGGCGTAGCATATTTTATAATAAATAAAGATATATTTATTCAACCCTTAGGACGTTAACTGTAATACCCGGTTGAAGCAGTCAGAGGCTTATATTGATTCCTTTGGGCATTGTACTTTGTCGAAATCGTTAAAGTACAACCATAGATATATTTCGGCTATTCTTTTACATTATTATTATTATTTTTTATTTATTTATATTATTTTGTTAATATTTTAAATTTTGTATATATATATATATATATATATATATATATATATATATATATATATATATATATATATATATATATATATATATATATATATATATATATATTAGTGAAACTGAACACTCAATGTAGTTAACAATATTATAATGATGCCCCAGCCTCCATATTCGCCAGACAGTTCATCTTTTTACAAGCGTCGCTGAACGATTTCAAAAATATTCTAGAAATGTAATAATATCTAAATGAGGTTTATTTTCAAAAAGATAATATCAATTAAAACGGAAAAAATCTGTTTATTTTTACATACCGTTTATATAATATATATTGTATATATGGTATATATATATATATATATATATATATATAGTAGATGAATTGGTTAACTTGTTGTAGAAATTCGATGCGAATCGTCTGAACAACTCTTGTACGACGATAGCTATATATATAATCGATATCGTCGACCAATAATGTCTGGCTAAATTTGATGAACATTGGCCATTTATTTGTCATACACACGAGGATACGATTCACCGGGAACATCTGTTCCCGATGAATCGATAAGCAACAATGAAAAGGGAGACGACAGTCGTTCCCGTTGATTCATAGGACCGGAGATTGTTTACCAGACAACTGACCGTTTCTCGATGATGTTAATTTAGCGAAGTGGTTAAATTGTATTTGATTAGCTCATTTTTTTTTTACAATTAAAATTAGTTATTTTTTTCTATCATAAATAATCACTAGACTAGTATTATTTATAAGACTTTTAAATTTAGAAGCATTTTTTAGGTATATTTAAAAAAAAATTTTCACTGATATTATTAATTTTTATAATTTACAAAAAAAAATTCTATATATACAAAATTTATATATTCAAATAAATTAAATTCATATACATTACGAGTATAATAAAAGTGTATAAAAAAATAAATCGTAATAAATTACAATTCGACACTCGAATGAAACATATTTTATATAATATAATAATAGTTTTAAAAATTATTTAATATTAAATTATAAAAATAGTATTTGATATGACGGCGGTCGACGTTCGCGTTTTATGTGCGCGAATTTTTTTTTCATAGATATAAAAGTGAGTTTTGACATTATATTATACATAATAAATAAAATAATAATGTCAAAAAGTTTTACACGTCGTATATAATATGATCGTCATATTTGAAAGAGAATGCGCGACTTATTTTTATAAACTTTTAAAACAAACAAAAACAACAAGTCAGTTACTCTTTTATTATATATACGCGTTTTTTTTATAATATATATATATATATATATATATATATATATATATATATATAAAAGTTATACACTAAAAACGTTTAAAAGATCATCTCGAATATAATACACGTCGTGAGTTCTAAAGTTACGTCTAGACGTACGGTTAATCTAGTTTTTGTAACTTTTTATTACACACACATTTATATATATATATATATATATATATATATATATATATATATATATATATGGGTATTAAACACGTCAAGTATGAAATTGGCCAAACAATCGGTCCAGTGGTGACGCGGAGCGCGTGGTCGACCGCACCATCTGTCTGTGAGCGGGTTCCAATCCTGTGGGATTAGCACGGGATTCGTTCCTGGTGTGTTCCCCTTTTCCACTCTCGTTACCGTTCCCCGTGAGGGATTTAATCCGCAGGGTTCAAAAGCACCGACGTAAATTCGAACTTTTATACCCACCGTACGTCCGTTGTACAGTATGTTTCTGAAAAAAAAAAATAAAATAAAATAAATAAATACGAAAAATCTGATTCGAAATATCTAATAAAAAATATTAACACATCTTTTGATTGGATTGAATTTGATAAAGTTCACGTTTGTGGCGGGAATATTCGCAAAGTATAAATATATTATGATAAATTATATATTAAAAATATGATCTGAAAAAACTTTCGTATTCAAACATGTCGTCGAAGAACAAGTAAAAATAATTTAAATAAACAAAACTGTGATTCACATATTTCGTAAACTGTAATCACAGCTTCCCACTAAAGATATGTTAAAATTTACAATTTTACACTTCAATAGTGTCATTGAAATAAAATTTGATACTTATATATATATATATATATATATATATATATATATATAGAGAGAGAGAGAGAGAGATTTTTGATACACACTGTACACATGTACTGATAAATATACATTTATGCTGATAAAAGGACAAAAGTGAAAAGTTTTTTCCTCGCATATTTACCCGTTTGCCGTATGAAATTTGAAAATTTAATTGATTTTGCGAGTTTTCAGTATATATATATATATATATATATATATATATATATATATATATATATATATATATATATACTATGACACCCTCGTTGGTGATATAGATTATACACCTGATAATCATTCAACGAGTTTCGGTGTTATCTTCTATATTTATATTTGAATACATATATAGAAGATAATTATATTATAGACAAAATAGCAATTTTTGAGTCTCTCTGAGTTTGTTTTCGATTTAGTTGTGATATATTTTAATGCGTATAAGTGATAAAAATAGTATATTTTGATTATTATAGAAGGAAACGTGGGGTTTTAATGGCAATAAAGTGCTTTTAGATAAGAAAACACGAGGGAGAGTTGAAAATTGGCCACGAAATAATCATAAGTAGCAAAGCTGCTGGTCCACTTTAGAGCCCTCTCGTCTCAAAGGTCCTCGAGATATCCTTATTATGTTAGCTGCTTAATATAATTAGTTGAACTTTGGCAAAATATTATATAATATAATAGAAACGTATGAAAGCCCATTGAAGTGGACCGCACGTCCCCAAGGATGGGGCCTCGACATTATGCCAAAGGTTCAAAATCAACGGTTATTTAGACGAATGCGACATTACGGACAAATTGCCGTGTAATAAACGCAACATTCAAAAAAACGATTTTTTTTTTTTGATCAAAGGAAAACTGTTCGCGCGCAAACGACGCGAACGTACATATGCGAAATTTAATAATGGATAATAATGCGTAAATAAAAATATACGCATAATAAAGTGTCATAAAAACGTCGCGCTTCGCATTAAAACGCGTTACCGACGATGACAAAAATAAAATAACAAAAAAAAAATAAATGCCGCCGTGTTAATGCAATTTTTGAATTCAATTTCGCGAACGGCGGTTTCGTATTGTGTGCGGCCTTAACGACACGACGCGCCGTCGAAAATTGGCAAAGTTGGCCTTAAAAAGCCGGCAAGCAACAAGTGACCTCGCTCGCTTTTTTCCCCGTGCGGCGCTAAATGAAACCTTTTCGAAAATGCGGCCCTTTACGTTTCATACAAAACGCGCCGACGTCACATGAAAATATTCAGAATTATTCATATATATATATGTGTGTGTGTGTGTGTGTGTGTGTGTACGTTTAATGGCGCAACCACATAATGTAATAACACTCATAATGTGGAGTTTTCATTTCCATTAATTACGTTTAATATCTTTGATAATTTTGTTCCAAATTAGTTATTTTATTTATATATTTATTTCATTTGATCTTTTAAAAACCTTTTTAAATAATAAAAATATGCGTAAAAAAAAATTAAAAAAATATTAGTCATATATCAGATTTAAATAATTATTATATATATTTTTTAAATATTTCAAACAATTACTAATATATTTTTAATACAAATTTCATTGCATATACATAGAAAAAATACATATATTTAAAATGATAGATATTGTAAAAATTTCGATTATTTTTTCTTAAATCAATTTTTAACGTTTCAAATACAAAGATAATATTTCGTAGACGATACGATTTTTCTTGCAAGAAAATTTCAACTCATATATAAATTTTCAAGTATATGAAAAGGAGAACGACGGATGGAAGACACACACAAACACACACACACACACACACACACACATATATATATATATATATATATATATAATTCGGACCGTATGTTTAACTCCGTTGATATACCTTTATCCTAAACAGGTTTGCTTTTCTTCTTTCACTTACGAAATTCTATAAATATATTACAAGATTTGAATCCAACACACACACACACAAACACACACACACACACACACATATATATATATATATATATATATACATGTACGTGATTTTGTGCATGTATTTCATTCGTTCATAACACGTTGTGGTCCGTTCGCAATATAATATGCATTAACTTTATTACGAGCCGAGTCCCGGTTACCGTGGAGTCACTTCGGTAACTTAACCCTTTCGTGTATAATTTATTTCGACGTGTAATAAAGTCGTGGGCGGGGTAAGGGCGGCGCGCTGAAAGAGAGCGGGCGCCCATGGGCCGCCCACCTGCTCGACTTTCTAATGAATTCGAAATTTCTACTTGAATTATAAACGTTTGTACCCCGCAACGTTCCCGAAAATACATCGACAACTTTCAGACGATTCCCGATGAATTTTCAAAGCGCGGACCCCCTTTTTTTATTCGATTCTTCCGTGTTTATATTCGTATCGTCGCCCTTTTGTGTTTATTTATTTCCGTTTCTATTCGGACCCACTATTTTATATCGACGTGTTTATTGTGAAAATTTAATGTTTATATCGTACATTATATTACATATACGTGTTTATTATTTAGAATATATATATATATATAATATTAAAATAATTTGTCATTTTAATATGAAATAAAACGAGTGCATGTTTTGTGCAATATTTTATAAATGATTTAAAAAGTAAAATAAGTAAATATCGTATGAAAAATGATGCCGAAGAAAAGCTCGCTTTATAGAAAGTTATTTTTTAAAATGGAAAAAAAATGTAAAACACAACGTGCAATGTTTAATCTTGCTTTTAATATGAAGCTTGCGAGTGAAGCTTAATATTCTAAAAAAAAAACATTTCTTTATTCTAATATCAATTTTATTTTTCGAGTTGTATATTAAACAGAAAATTGCTTTTTGGATATCAATATTTTTTTGTTTTCAAAACTAAAAAAAAAGAATTATCCAAATTTTATTTATTAACTTTGATATTCGATTATTTTTATTATTATAGTTATTAAAAATAGTTTCATTTTCTATTATTATCCACGTAAATTATTTAGCTTCAAAATTATTATCAATTTAAGTGTATTAAAAATGTGAAGTATTCCTGATCTACATATTGGTAATTATTGATAGGTAACATATACATATATATATATATATATATATATATATATATATATATATATATATATATATATTTAGAATGAATACGATCATTATATTAGATTAAAAAATATTTAAATGGACTATGTGCAGTAGAATAGATCAAAATTTTATTTCAATATTACAATAAATAATTGATGGCAAAAATAGAACGTTTCTTTCGAACCGAGAAATTGTAGAGAATGGTTGGGCAAATACGCTTTATTCCGACACCGTCTAGAAGA
This sequence comes from Leptonema lineaticorne, assembly GCA_024500535.1. Classification (NCBI taxonomy): domain Eukaryota; kingdom Metazoa; phylum Arthropoda; class Insecta; order Trichoptera; family Hydropsychidae; genus Leptonema; species Leptonema lineaticorne. Next base: position 1,520,192 of record JANIJI010000005.1, on the reverse strand, counting down.
GTGAGAATTTCAAACGAACAGATTACTTATTCAATAACTATATATAGCGGTATGAAACAGCGTTCAATTCGACAATGAAAATTTGAGCAGAATATGCCGTGGCGTTTCGTTCTACACAAACAATGGAATAAAATCTGCCATAACCCGTCGAATAAGAGAGTGGCAATTGAATTTTTATGCGTTTCGTCGTCGCCGATGTCGTCTTTCTTTCTTTTTTTCCTTTCTATCTTTTCCACTTTCTCTCGTTTCTTCTCTTTTTCTATCAGTTTTGTCTTTCTTTTATCTATTCTTCTTCTTTTTATTATTGTTATTATTATTATTTTTGTTATTATTATTGTGGATTCAGGATGTTCAAATATGGAAAAGTTCTTACGCATGCGTATCCTGTCACATTTGTAATGTTTATTTTTGTGTCACGTGTAAAGTAACCATTTTCTAGGCTGACGAAATTAAAAACATACACACACAAACATATATATATATATATATATATATATACATATACATATTTATATTTATATGCACATGTGTGAGTTTGTATGTCTGTTATGCACGTTTCAGTCAGTTTATATAATGCGGTCTAGTCATTATGAAAAATTATATGGACGTGATGTGCATATGTCAGTATAAAAAAATCTAGTTAAAATATTTTTTAACAATAAAATGTTTTACAATAATTATTAATAAGTATTTATATTCGTTGGTCATAAATTTAATGCAACATACATACATGTATATATATATATATATATATATATATATATATATATATATATATATATATATGTGATTAAATAATTTTGTACGAATGATTGGATGCTGATCTGTAATCGCATAATCCAATTAAAATCCTCGGATACACGCTTATCAACTTTTCATCATCAATGGTTCGAAAGTATAAATATGAAATTTTTAATCGTTTACGATAATTATTCGAAGTATATTTTTTTTAATAATCGAATGTATCACGTGTTTTATTTTGGAAATTTAATTTAAATTATAAATTTATTGTCAATTATGTTTCTAACATAGAATTTAACTTTTCTCATTTTCATACATATTTAAAACACATTTATCGGAAATGAATTTATACGCGCACATGAAATAATAAAATATCCATCATTTTACATACGCACACATATTTTTACATTGACATTTTATACACACACACACTCTACATATATATATTATTAACATTTCACATTTTTTTTCTGTTTCCAGATAGTTTTCACCGATAGCGAACGACACGTCGCACATAAATCAGGTTAGTGACAGTCTTTTCCTATATATTTTTTTTTATGATATACTATTTTTTTGATAGAAAATAATACGGTTTTGTAGTTTTATACGATACACGCTAAAAAAGCGTTTACGATTAAAACAAATTGAAAAATCGTTTATAAATATAATTGTATAATAAATATATAAAAAATGTAATTGTTTTTATTATTTATGGTATATATATATATATATATATATATATATATATATATATATATATATATATATATATATATATATATATATATATATATATATATATATATAATTATATAGGAAAGACGGACAATGTAGGTTCGACTTTTGCAAAGTCATTTTTTATAATGAAAAAAAGGACACTATTATTTTGTGCGCGAAAAGTGCAAAGGGGATGGAAGCGTCTCATTAGCCAGGGGTCGTAAATACCCCGGGTCGCCGCAAACTTGTTGCATAAACAACACGCCTAATGGATATTTTTCAGTGTAAATGATTACTCCCCAAAGGAACGCTAAACGCGGGGCACACACAACACACAGGGGCGGGGGGCGGACCATTTAAACGTGGGGTGTGAGCGATCCGCCCAAGACGCGGCAGGGTTAATAAGAATTTGTGGTCCCACAGGGGGTTCGGTGAAATCCACCTCTGTGCCTCTCGTTTCCTTCCACCCCCCTCGACCCGACACGTCCCTCGCCCCCCTCCCTCCCGTGTTTAGGCGCACAGGTGGCGCAACTTCCCATAGAAGAGCTTCTTTTATTTACAATAAGAGCTTTTCCAGCGCCCAACTGGCCCGCCCCTCGATTTTCACCGTGTCCTTATATTGCGAATAAAAAATAGTCGCGCGACATCGCGCAGCGATATTCCACCGGTGGTGCGCGTACATTTTCGACACTCGACTACGATATTGTATTTGCATAATTTTTTGCTTTCATTATATTCGTTATTCAAAAAAAAAAGAAAATGCTAATTTTAACACAAAAATATCATAAATATTTAAATATCTTCCGTTGTAATATTCTTTTCTATTATTAAATTTTATTATTTTATATATATATATATATATATATATATATATATATATATATATATATATATATATATATATATATAATCATAAATTGATTTATGCATCATCTCAAAAATTAATTCTTTATAAATAAATTCCATTAATATTTTGCAATATAAATTAGCGTACTTTTATTATAATTTACATTACTCATTTTTTTCATTATAAATAAAAAAGAAAATTCTTAATATTACATATTATGATATTTATTTACAATTTTGACTAATATTTATATATGAAACGTTGAAAAAAAAAATATATATATATAAACATAGGTTCCATTCAAAAAATAAATTGACCACCCCTGGACAAAGTACCCCCTTTACGATTGCAGCTCTGCTGCTTTGCTCCCCCCCTCCATCTATTCCGAAACCATCCTTACGTGATTATTATTTCTTCTTTATTTTTTGCCGTATTTTAAGTTAAGGCTTTCCTCCCCCCGTCTTTTTACTTTTTATTTTTATTATGTTTTTTTTAATAAACCCCCCACTGAATACGCGGAGACCCGTAGCGCACACGTGGGATGGGTCGTTTGCGTTCTAAATGGATTTTTTCCGTGCCAGTGGAAAAAATAATACGCATTCATACGAATTTATGGCGCCGGTGCGCTTTGTGCGTGCGCGTGTGCGTACGTTCGCGTTCAAGAAATTCTATATATGCAAACTCGCATTTAAATATGTGTTTGTTTTTATTATTATTATTATTGTTGTATATTTTTTTTACCTCTGTTCCGTCTAACGAATGGACGTATACGTTGTTTTTTTTGTTTCGTTTTGTTTTGAAATACAAAAATTTCTCGGTTTTTTTTTCAAACCCCGTCCCCCCTCGTTTTTGTTTTGAATTTTTTAAATGTCCGTTTTTCGACATCGTTTAATTCGTATTATACGCGAAAAATTTACATTTTAAATAAAATATATTACTCTTGGTAAAATATTTTATAATTTTACTCATAATTTACATACGTTTTATTTAAGGTTTTTATTCATCAAAATTTCATAAAATATCGATTATCGATTGATCTGTATTCCTATTATTTGTTTAATTTATTCTATTATAATACGAAAATAATTATTTTTGTAATACATTTTTATTTTATATAATCGATAATATTATTTAAATAGAAAAATTGTTAAGTTATTTACTGATTTTTTTATTAATATTTTATATTATTTACAAATGGGAATTATAAAAAAAACTAATAATATTAAAAAAATGTTCATAAAAATTTAAGATTCCCAAATGGGAATCGTGACTGGTAATGCGTTAATAAATTAACCATTCACTTTTTAATTAAAAAATAAATATAATAATGAAAATAAATATATAGATAAAATTATTGTTTTTTTTTTGAAATTTTCTCGCATTTGTAACATATAATATATATAATAAATATCACATTTTCACATAATATTTATTAAATACTAATATCGTATATTAATCATTATAATATTGTAAACGTCGCACAACGTCAACGCAGTATATAGTTATTATTAATCAGCCGTAAAGGGGGGACCAACGCCAATAAGGTTCGAAGCCCCCCTTCCGGAAACGTTATTAATCAAAATTTGTACATTTAATTAAAGCTCGGAAGCGGTGGGCGACATTTTGACTGATATATATATATATATATATATATATATATATATATATATATATATATATATATATATATATATATATATATATATTGACAAGTGTCACACGTAAGTTCCAAATTTCAACAATGCGGTTTCGAAGCGAAAACAACGAATATATTATATATTATATATGGAAACGGGCTAACCTTTTGACGTGGTTACGTCACAAGACGTGTTCGCTAAGTATGAATTATAATCGGTGGTCGCTTTGATCTTTATTATTATTTATTCCCTTATTTCATATATATATATATATATATATATATATATATATATATATATATATATATGTTTAAATATATTTAGTATTTATAGAAACATATCTATTTAGGTTAAAAAAGGTTTTATATGTTTGTGATTTATTTTCTATGTGATCCATCTTTATTTATTCGTTTATATATATATATATATATATATATATATATATATATATATATATATATTGATGTTTTTTGATTTTAAAATATAAAATAATAAATATTATAAAAATATCAAGGAAAATTTTAAAATTATTTTTTTTCATATAGTTAACATAAATTAAATATGCATTCTAAATTATTCAGTTTCCGATGTATTTTACCATTTTATATAAAAAAATGTTTTATTACATATTATTTTAACTATTATAAAATAAATATATACAAAAGTATTAATAGAACAAAATTAAAATAAGAAACAAAAAGTATTTTAAAAAATGATTAATATTTGAAACATAATTCTATAGAATTTACACTTAATAAAATTTTAATTGTCTTGATGTATTTTAAATAATAATTTATCCAAAATTGAATAAATGTTTCATTCAATTCATATTAATTATTCATATACCATATAATCAATATAATACAATAATATGACGGATTTCAATACGAAAATATTTTATTGAAAAACCCAATAATAAAATAATAAAAACATTTTTTCTATTCCCTTTATTCGAGTACGATAATAAGCTTTTTTTTCGAATGAATAAAAAATATGAATAATAATAATAATAATACATCGCCATTTAAACCTTTATACTTGTGTACGTAAAAATAGCAATTCCTAAAGAACCAACTGTAAAAGTGTTGAAAAAAAGAGGGGGGAGGCTCGACAGCAAAATATTAAAAAAACGACAAAGCAAATAAAAATAATACAAGAAAAAAAACCACGCTAAAATAAACAAGAAAAAGCGCGGGAGGTATTCGGGGAGGAAGGGGGGGGGCTAAGCAGTTCGACAGGGTTCAGTTGTGCAGCGTAATGTGGCTGAAAGCTGTCAGTTTTCCCCTTTTTTCCGCATTCAGCCTTTTCAGCCGGCCGCATTTTTCAGCGGGTACCAAGTCGTACCATTTCGTTAAGGTGGATGAAAAAAAAAACCCGCTACGGGGGTGTGGGGGACGAGAGGGCGAAAAAAAACGAAAAAAAATCTCGCTCCCCCCAACCGCTCGTTTTTTTCGACAATTTTCTTTCGGAGGTTTTTTTTGCTTCGGAAAAACAAACGTCACTTCGACTGAAAAACCGCCTGAAAACGAGTGAATTATTATTTTTTTCGGTTTCTTTTTCTTTTTCTTTTCATTTTTTTTTTTTTTTTGATAAATGACCGCGTAAACAGGCCGAACGCGTCGATTGTACGTCGATACTGTAAAGGAACAAGTGCTGAAAAAAAAGTTTAACGTTATACTGGAAATTTCACACAATAGCACTCACTGTTTGCGTTTTAAATTTTTCGAAAGACTTTTTTTACGTGCAAAAATGTGAATTCGATACGTATAAAATTTGTTTTTTTTCTGTATAAAATAAATAATGTATTTAAAGAATTATTTTCATAGAAATTCTCTCTTTTAAAATCATCAATTTGAATTCTAATGTTCATGAAAATTATCATTTATAAATATTTTTTTTCATAGAATTGAAAATATATAAATATTCAAAACAGACTAATTAATTGCATTTTTTCTTCTCACTTCAAAAAAAAAATTTTTTTTATATTCATCATTATATAATATATTTAATGAAATTAAACGTTATTTAATATAAAAAATAAACCAGTACTTAAATTAAATATTATATTTATAATTGAGATTAATATTTTCATTACTTAGACTTACTTAGAAGCTATTAATTTATATATTTATATTAAATAATATGATAAATATAATAAAATCATAATGAATTTAATGACAAAAATAAAATAGATATTAAACATAAATATTGCGATCCATCATTGCATTACACAAGATTATATATGTTATAGGTAAGGATATTGCGGTCACTATTTTCGTCAAATCATCGGCACGGTATGTATATATGGGATGCATCAATCATAAAAATTGATATTTTTCACTTCGTGAGGATGTCATTAGGCTGGCATTATACATATATGTGAGCGTACACAAATACGACAATAGTTTTGGGCGTGACAGTCCAAAAATGGCCTCATAAAAGTTTACCAAATGGTCGATTTGAGCCCGTGCATTATTCAACTTTGAGTTGTACAGAATGGCGAAAAAATAAATAAATATACGCATTCTTTGTTAATAATAAAATTTTGTTGTTGTTGTTGTTGTTGTTGTGTATTTAAGCTGATTTTTTAATGTTGAGTAGTGAAAATAAAAGCTTTCACTACTCGTTATTTCTATATTGACAAAGAAAATTGTTTAAAAATTATACGACTTTTATAACACGTAATCGTTGGACATGAAATTATTATTAATATTTATTATTCGTAAAAATAATTTATAATTTAAAATAGATTATATAAATAGACGCACTTTCAGAAATAAACACGATTAAAAAAAACGACCATTATCGCCGTCGTTTTGTGAAAATATCAATCGAAAAAAAAATTCAATCGTACACGTTGAATTTACCGCGTCGCTTCTCGATTGTGTAATTGAACGTCATAATTGTACAAATATGCGTTTATTCATACACACACACACACACACATATATATATATATATATATATATATACGTGTGCGTGTCGTTGTGTTGTAAATCACGTATATTTTATTCTATTCAAATGATAGTCGATCGTCGGCTAGATAGTCACGATTCGAATCTATCTGGTCGAATAGTAGCTCGAGTTTTCCGCGGTTCGAAGCCCGAGAGACACGGCGTCAATCAAAGTCAAAATCTTAAGCCGGAGTTCGACCGGGTTCAAAGTCCGCCGTCTATGTTGTTCCTATTTAAAAGTTCGTGTGTTCGTCTGTTTATTTAAGATTTCGATTTACGAAACGACGACGCTATACGTATATTTATGATTTATATATATATATATATATATATATATATATATATATATATATATATATATATATATATATATGCAAATACAGGTTGCGCTGAAAAAAAAGTTATATTCATTCAACAATATTTATATAGGAGATACAATTATATTTTGTGAAAATATTTACGTATAAAATCAGATATATTCTATAAAATATTAAAGCATACTTAGATCTTTTTTTTATATTTGACAAGTAGACCTGTGTGCAGATTCCAACACTGATCCGCCGCATGTGTTAGATCATTAAAAAATACGCACGTTTTTTTATTGTATATCAGATTTTATCGAAATTTAATTTTAAAAAAAATTGAAAATTAATAAATAAATCTTAATTAATTTAAATGACGATTATAAAAAATATATACTGTATTTAAAAATCAAGTATAAAAATATTTAATATTACATTATGTCGATCAAAAATATTGTTTTGTTGTGTTAAAGTCGTACATATATATTTTTTTATGCAACCTGTATATAGATGAAAAGTAATTAACGATTGCGGCATTTATTGATGTGACTTTTGACAGCTATTCGCATACACTTTTTTTTTCTCTTTTATTATAGTTCGTCTATAAATTGATTATGTGAAAAAATCGCTGAATCAACGACGCGATAATATAATATAATAAAAATATTCGCATTATTTTCATTTTAATAAAAGATCGCACGACTATATATATATATATATATATATATATATATATTTTTTTTATATCCGTTCGGAAAACTTCTTTGGTAGTTTTAATAGAATATGGTTGCACAATTTCACCGTTAAAAATCATATTGTGGAACGTGCAATATAATGGGATTTCTCGCTATGACACAATCATAACTATAATAAGGTTTTCCGTGAATGGAGAACTCGGATGGGAAATTTTAATAGAATTTTTTCTCACTGAAAAAAAGCAAGTAAAAAAAAAATCGCGATGCAGAGTGGAAAAAATTTTAGGAGCCAATTACGTTTCGTGAAGTTAAATAATAATAATATATGTTAAAAAAAATAAATAACCGCCAGAAACGCTTTAATCCAATATAATTGCGTCGTATGAAACGAATCGTAAGTAATTTTATCGATAAAGTACACGTTGTGAATTCTTAATTATTCGAAAAAAAAGGGTAACGGGGTAGGAATAATGAAACGATAACCCCGCGGCTTACAAGGTTAAATTTAATGATGTGCGAATACTTTTATATTGCGTTCGATGCATACGAAATTACCGGATCTAGTGTTATTTTTTTATCTTCTAGTTAACACCGTTTAAAATCAATAACAATTTTATATCTTATATCTGTGTAAAATATCATCGCTAATATATAATAATCTGATGTCTGTATTTTTTTTTTCGATTAATATTATAATATAAATAATAATAATAATGTGAATAAATTTTTAATCAGCCTGTATACGAGCGCGTTACGTACGAGTTAATAACACGCGGTAAATTACTGGGAAAAGAAAAACGATCGACTTTGCACTAATAAAATCATAAATGCGAAAAATCACTTCATAATTGAGAACGTCGTCGCACCGTGAGATGGTTCGTTCAATATCGATTACTCGAAAAGAAGTGGAAAAAAAGGGCCGCACATGAGGCGCTCACAAAGTCGACGATTCAAGTGTTGTTAAAATATTTTTAAGTGTTATATTATATAAATATGATTCTATTAAATTTAAAATTGTTTCCAGTTGAACTGAAATTTTAGAAAAATTACTATTGTGATCAAAAGTAAGGTGAAGGCAGATAAATTGTATTTTTTTTCCTAGGTTGGTAGGACTGTCTATAATATGTGCCAATCGTCTAAAGGTTTAATTATCTGAGTTACGCGTGTTTTTACAACTCTTGGTTCCTTCATCACGATAATGCACCATGTCATACTGCATTGGTTCAAACACGACTTTTTTTGACAAAAACTCGACTCATATCGTTCCGCAACTACCGTATTCGCCCGATGTGGCTCCGTGCGACTTCTGGCTATCCAGTAAACTCAAAAAGCCAATGCGGGGACGCCGTTTTGACACGATTAAGAAGATAAAAACCGAATCGAAGAAGGTCTTGAAGGCTATATAATACAGGAAAAAGACAATGCCGACTGTTTCAAGGATTGGAAAAAGTGTTGATAAAAGTGCGTTTTATCGGACGTGGATTACTTTAAAGGGGATGAAATTGATTTGGAAGAATCAATTAAAAAAAAATACATTTTATAAACAAATTCATCTTACTTTTTGATCACAGTGTTACGAATCAATTATTAGCAATTAATAAATTAAAATTTTATAATAACTTTTATATATAATATTTTTTATTTCACATTTTGATGATTAAGTCAATCCAATCGTTCAGATTGTTATTATAAATTGATCGAAATCTACCAACTTTATATGATAATAATGTTATATATACATCTCACTTAAATCTTTTTCTTTCTGATCGCCTTTTAAACGAGTCTTTATGAGTGCATTTTTATTTTTTTATACATTTATAAACGTATATGTAAGTATTTATAATATACGTATTATATATATATATATATATATATATATATATATATATATATATATATATATATAATTTTTTTTCCTGTCAGTGTGCATGCGTAAATAACCGGTTCGATTCCCGTATTTACGACTCCCCTGCGGTCTCGACATTCGCTAATGACGACTCGGCTCGTTATCCAGAATCGCTTTATAAACGGGCCAGAGACTCGATTTACGACCAGAAGCGTTCGCGAGATTCGCTAATTTGTCACACCTTGTTAACTTGAAGCACCGCGAACGTTGTAATTATGAAAATGAACCGTATTCCCTTCACGTTCCCCCCCCTGTCATTTTTAAATATATAAATGAATATATATATATATATATATATATATATATATATATATATATATATATATATATAGAAGCTACGTAGATCATAAATATTTAAATTTAAATTTTATTCATATTATTAATAAAACCATTAGGAATAAATAATATGTAATACTTTTAGCTATAGATATACAAATTATTTTTTTTATTATGCGTGCATATTTTTGCAAATTTATTCTTATGATTTTTTCCATATATATTATTTATATAGATGTCATTCGCAAAAATGTGTCTTTTTTTTGACAATAAGTGTCTAGGCTATTCTTTTTTTATATATCTTGACACATATTAAAAAGGTAACGTCGGAAAGGTCGTTCGTTTCATGTCTAATCCAAGAGCACTTTCCTCTATTGACATGTTATATTATTTCCATCTGTTACTTTGAAACAATATATGTATCATATATTGAAAATATTATCATATATAATATATAATTCCTTCGATGTATTATAATGAAATAAAATTTATTTATCGTTACAAAATTTTGAAGTCAAAACTGATGCCATACTTATATTTTGAATAGAACATATGTTTTCCTGTATGAAAAATTTATATAAAATATATCGGTTTTAGCGAAATATATAGACTACGTTTCCTGGAAAAGACAAAGATGAATAGAAAAAAAAAAGAAGAAACTAGAATGAGAGAAAAAATAAAACAGGAAAGAAATAATCGGGGAAACGACGTCGGTAAATACGGGAAGAACAATATTTTTCCAGGCTTAATTCGCGCCACGTTTCGTCTCCGAAAGCATACCCTGAAATGACCGCAATTTTGGACTTGTAATTTTATCACGGAAACGATTATTTTCTTTGACAACGTGTATAAAGTGAGCGAAAACAGTGTTTTCAATTCTATTTTCTTCGCGATCGTTCTACGTTCGTTTGTCGCACGATCCGCGGCTCTCAAACTTTTTTCTAACAATTCATTAGAATTATTAATTGAAAGAAAAAAAAAATATATATATTAGACACACACACACACACACACACACACACACATATATATATATATATATATATATGTGTGTGTGTGTGTGTGTGTGTGTGTACATATATATGACCAGATAGCAAATTTTATTAAAAGAAAATGTCATTTCATCGCATTTTATAGTGCATCTAATATATCTTTAATTTTATATTGTGAATTATTTATCAGTTTTAACACAATATCGGAAATAAATCTCGTACAAATACACATTTATCTGATATATATATATATATATATATATATATATATATATATATATATATATATGATTCTTCATCGATTCAAAATATCGTCGCCCCCATAATATGCGATGTTTGTTGGAATGTCATGCCTATATATGATAGTGCAATTGAATTATTGTCCATTCTGTCATTGATATCGTCCATATTTCACAATTAAGGAATCAACGACTTCGAACCTGATTGACCTCCCCTGCGCTCTATTCTTGTTCTATTTTTTTGTATGCCGTTCGGTCGCTGTGTTTTTTTATTAACGATTTTCAATTATTTTCCCCTTGTCCCAGTAAATCGGGAAACGAATGCTGCGATTAAAAAATATATATATATATTGTATATAAATATAAAGGGAGACGTATCGTTGTTTTTTTTTAACATGGAAAATACGATTTTAATTGAAATCAGTTCTGATCGTCTTAATATTGAATGAATCGTTTTGATTTCGTATATATATATTATTTTTTTATATAAAATTATAATAAAGATGTTATATTTAAAAAAAAATTTTAATCACATATTCTCAAAAACGTAATAAAACATTTAATAGGAAGGGTGGAGGTGCATTTTTAAAATTGTCGTATTTTAGTGCTTAGTTTGCACTTTAAGTATCAATTTTTGATATGTCATACGTGAATGAAAAAAAAATTCAACAATGCCTCTATATATATATATATATATATATATATATATATATATATATATATATATATATACTACATAAAACAATGCAAATGCTCTATTGTTTGGTGAAACGTTAAAAGGGTTGTTACCGTTTAATGGTAGGCATTGTTTTAAGGTTGCAATTGAACAATTTTAACTGAAAAATGCACTAATGGGACATTTCAACGGTTCATAAATACGTACTTCTTCGTGTTTCCATTTTTCAACACTTTTGAATTCTATATTGAAAAAAAGTTTTATTTATTTTTTTATTATTAAAAAAGTGACAGCATTTATTTTATTATTACTATTATTATAATTAATAAAATTTTCTTGCTCTTTGTATATCTAAAATTTTATCAAAAAATATTTTCAATTTATTTCTCAATATGATAACCGTTTATCTATATATGTATTTCAAATATGACATATAAAGAATTTTATTTATTCACTTCTTCTAAACCGTAAAACACTTTCTGAACTATATCTTTCAACTATTTCAATGATATATAATGGTTCTCTTTATTTTTGTAAGAAAAAAAGATATACGGGACATCATCAGTTTATTTGCAATTTACTAATAACTAAAATTTTGATTTTTGACCGTTGATATTAGTCATTTTTTGTTTAAATGTTTAGTTCCTATAAAATATATTTTGTTTTACTTTTTGAATATACCTTGTATATATTAAAAATATGCTATATAACTCAAGCATTTAATAATCAAATTACATATTAACCAGAAAAATAAACTCGAAAAACCGCATACGACACAATTCCGATGAAAAAAAAAACGTAAAATTCAACTTCATTTACAACACTTGTCACGTTCGTTTCAAAATCAGAACGAAAAAATGCGATTTTCGGTTCAATTCCGGATTGCTTCATTTTTTTTCCCAGTTAGTTATATATATATATATATATATATATATATATATATATATATATATATATATATATATATATATATATATATATATGCGTACGTTAGTAACAAGTCGTCACATCTAGGAATCGAAAAGATAAGGGGTGGTCAAGGGTGTGGAATCAAATGCGTTTTGTTCGATGGCACGTTAGGAAAACAATCGGGTTTGTTAGCGTCGTATTGTCGCCGACATTTTTCGACTACAATGTCGCTCATTTTCCACGTCAATCTCTCGTCATCGACGTCACACGACTTATCTTCAATATATAAATATCTATATATATATATATATATATATATATATATATATATATATATATATATATATATATATATATATATACAGTGGAAACTGTGATTATTTAAGGTTCAATCTTGAATGGATGCCGTTTGACAGTCGGATCGCATTCGTGATCGTAATCATATTTGTCAGATGTGAATGTACTCTATAATATAATATTCCGAAATCACGTTTATAAATATTTATTAGTTTTATATGTTGTATATATATATAATATTTTCCATATATTTTTCATATCTGAAATAAAACTAGTAGAATATATAAAAATATAGAGATTATTTTGTAGTGCTAAAAAATAATTATTTTAAAAGCTTGTAGATATTACTGTGAAATAAACATTTTTATCATATTTTTAGTGTCAGATAAATGTATATATTTATAATAATTTTTATGATAAAAATGTATCATGATTAATAACACATTGTTAAAATATTTAATAAAATCAATTTTATTTGATTTATAATATATACATTTTTATTAGAAAAATATTTTTAATAATAATATTATAAATTTTTGTGCAAAATATATTTTCAAAATATTGTTAATATTATTGATTATAAAGGAACTATATTATTATTCTAATAAAATTATATATTTTTTTTAATTTAGTGTAATTGTAATTGTGAAAGCATTAAAAATGCATTATAATCGTTATAATAAATGAAAAATCCTATAGGACAAAAAGGAGAATTTTCCGAGTTCTGGTTGGTAATTTTCGAATGTTAATCCAACCGTCTCACATTACGCGGCTTAGTTCGCGACAAAACGAATTAATCTTGCGGGTCGGCGGGACCGTAAAAAAAAAAGCGGAAAAATCATCCGAAAAGTCAGCATCGAAAAGAGACAAAGAACAAAAAAACGGAAGAAGAGAATAAAAAAAAAAGAGAGAAAAGAAAACGGTCACGGTTGAAATGTGCCCTTTCGACGGCGACGCGGTCGGTTAAGTCGAAACCGGGGTACAAATCTGACGCGCGTCGCGTAAAACGAGGGGCGGAGACGCGCGGGCGGACGGAAACGGGTTTTCGGAAAATATCGAGCAAAGGGCGTTTAGTTGTCTACTTAATCCTAATCCTTTGAATAATGTCGGTTCGGTTTCGTGGGTCGGGGGTCGAAGATAAATGCGGCGACGGCACCAGCGCGAATTGATTAGGCTCGTTCGCCTAGTGATCGTTGCGTATTTTCCGCAAGTTTTTCCGGAAAATGCGGAACGGTGTTTTCGCGACGTCGCCCGTTCTACATATACACATATTTCACACGCTATATATAAAAAAATTTCGTCATATTGTATTCGTTTTTATATAATTTTTTTTTTTATTTTGACTACCAATATATTAAATTAAGTTATTCATAAATTTAAATTAAAATAATATACGTGTTGAAAGAAATTTTTATATCATATATCGTATATTATGCGATAAAAAAAAACAAAGTTCACGTTTGTATGAAAGGTAAAAATCTATTGAATAAATTATATCGGCGACGAAAACAGACATCGATCCGTAAGCGAATTTGGCCCGTTTAAACTTTTAATGATATCGTATTTTCAAATATCGAGTGTTTTGCCAACTCGAATAAACTTCGATGACAAAACTCGGAAAAGACGTTGAAAAGCTTAGACAAGCGTCGCCCTCAGCCCTCCGCCCTTTGCCACCATGCTTTCGACATTTTCGCCGAAGGGAAAACTAAGGAAAATCGCTAGAAGTGGGAAAAGGGGATGTTCCGTGAAAAGTCAGTCCCTCGTTTCTATATCAAAAATGTCCCGTAGTGTGTTGTATTTATGTTTTGTATGTAAGTGAATGCGTATATATATGTGTGTGTGTGTGTGTGTGTGTGCGCGAAATTTAATCAAAAGACTTCACGAAAACGAGATCTGTTCGCTTTGGGAAAGATCAACGTTTAATTTGAAAACGATTCCCTGAGTGTATACAAAAATATAAATAAGATGTTTCTTTTTTTTTCTTCTCTCTCTGTCTTTCCGTTCATTCTTTCTTTCATAATGTACTTATCTGTGAGTGAATATAGAAACATTGAAAAAGGGTTCAACCCTAATTTGAAATCGTTCAAATGCACTCATTTTGTGTTTATTAAAATTTCAATCATATATCTATTAAATTTTTTTTAACCAGATTTTAATAATTCATTTATAAATTAATATTTAAAAAAAATAGTTTTATAAACAATATATGAACAGAAATTTAACATTTATAAATATTTCTACGTTAAATTTTATCACATTTTTTTAATATTTTATCTAAAATTCATTACATTTTTTTGTAATATTATGATATTTTGAATTTTTCAAAGAAAGTTTCTATGAACAAAAGTTGTACGTTTATATTAAAAGAGAACTTTGTCTACTTCATCATAAAATATAAGAAAAAAATAATATACGAATTTCATTATAAAACTGATATCTTAACGATAAAACTTTTATATTTAAATAACTTACATATTTTTTTAAAACACACACACACACACACACACACACACACACACACACACATATATATATATATATATATATATATATATATATATATAACATATTTGACTTGAAACGAGAACTTTATCCACATATTTTTGCTCAATCTTGATACTATTATACATACTTTTTTATTATATTTTAAAACATTTTTCTGACAAAACTGACGATTCAATCTAATATTTAACACATGATTCTTAAAGTAATGATATTATATATATATATATATATATATATATATATATATATATATATATATTATGAAATGTTCTTTCATATATAATAATTTTAATCTTATTATTGTAGCATAGATTTTACATGTCTAAAAAAATAATTTAATATTCACAACGTCATTTTAAATTTTCTTGAAAAAATATCAAAGGAAACAATAACATTTATGTATATGTATTGCGTTTTGTACTAAAACGGAAATAATATTCGAATTGATCAATACTAGGAATCGAACAGGAGCCTTTTAATATTGCTTCAGAGGTTTCTTTGCATTCCAGAATCATATTAATTCGATTGCAACAATAGAGTATCGCTTTTTTTGTATAAGTTCATAAGAACATGATATATAAATCATTTATATCTGTAACAATAAAAATCGAGAACAAAGAGTAGCATTGAATATATTGACTGAAATATCTTTTACGTTTTTCAATCGTCAAAATATTATATAACTGAAAAGTATTTTTGACGTCTTTAGAATAATGTCGACAAAAAAAAGAAGAAATATGAAAATGAAGAGATTTCTAATATTTTTTCTGATTCATTCTTAAAAAAAAAAGTCGAATTATAATATATAAAAATATATTTTATTTTAAAATACATATTATGATTTTAAGTACAATCGTCGATTAATATTGATACTGTGAAATATATAAATATTATAGTTAACTAGCCCTGTAATTTAAATTTTAATTAAACATCCGACTATATAACACGATGAGGACAATGCTCGAGATGAGAAACGATGATAAAAATGCATATAAAGTATAAATATATTTTTTTTCACATCGACAAAAGCATTCTTTGTAGGCAGAGTGCGTCGCGCATGACAATGAACCGAATTGTCGGTGCACTTTTTTTTGGTGTTGTTATTTTTCATTTCAAATACATCTTTTCTGTTTCAACATTGATGAAATTTTCCAGTGACAGCTCACTTGTCCCATAAAACATGCAAATATCTTCATTTATGCAGTTGAACGTTAATGAATAATTAATGTCGACTATATGAAGTTAAAATATCGTTTGATTCCACAAAATTATTTCAACACTATAATACCATAATAGCATTATTTATTATTAATTTTAAGCGTATTACAATTTCAAATTTAAATCATACTATTAATTTTATACATTATATATTTTCAAAAATGATTTAAATAAATATTCAAACATATATCCAAGTGATTCTCACGTGTTCGATAAATACTACAATGTGTTTACGTTTTCTTCAAAGACCGCACCTTTAGAATAGAACTCTTTGAATAGTAAATAAATCGACGAATATGTTTAAAATTAAACAGTTATATTAGATTAAAGTTCACAAGTCTAATCTGAACAATCATAGTGAAAATACATAAATATAGTAATAATATATATATATATATATATTTTTTTTTTTTTTTTTTGAAAAAATCATAGTCGATCACAATATGTAATCGAAGAGTGTAAATCGTTCAATTATTAGAATCGCGGTCGATTTTAACGTTAAACGAAGCATTCGTACAGCCAAACGCTTTGATATATGTTGTGTGACGGATGCCTTTTTCTTTCAGACCACATCGAAATGCGATACGTGCACAGGTTGCACATGTTCGCCGATCGCCTAATTATGGCCGCTCTCTCACGTAACGCCCTTAAAATATACGTTTTTCTCTTTCTATGTCTAGTTAGTATTGCAACCATTATATATATATATATATATATATATATATATATATATATATATATATTAATAATATGTAGTAGTGAGAAAAAAGTCTTTCATTATAAAATATTTTATATTAATATGATAATCTATTAATTTTCAATCATATACATTTTTATGGAAATATTTTCAGTATTTATATTTCTTATTGAGATTTCGACATTTTCCATGTGTTACAAATATATATATATATATATATATATATATATATATACATAATGGAAAACTTGACTTGTGCCGTCATCGAATTTTTCCCACTTTTCCGCTTATATATTCATTAATTTGCATAGTTCCATTTTTTCTTCCAATTCGTGAAATCCTCCACGGTGAAGTTTTGAAACTTTTGTAATTTTAATGAATTTTTTCGTCGTTTATGCAAATTTTTATGCGTCGTTCTCCTACTTGTTCTTTTGTTTGAATTTATTACACGTTGTAAAAGAAAAAGAATACTGAAAAAAAATGTTTGACATATATTGTACGTGCTACATCTTATTTTATATCCAAATTTTAATACCACATATATATATATATATATATATATATATATATATATATTGAAAATGAAAGAACACTTGAATCAAATATATAGAATTAAGCATTAAATAGTTCGTTAAAAATCAACTCTCGATAACCGTGTAGACTTTGTAATTTTGGCGAATTTCTTTTTTTTTTTTTTTAGATACCATTTTAACCGTCGTTACCCCAGCTAGTCACGGTGGAGAATTACACAACGCATTAGTGTCATTGTTCATAATTCCGGGGAAGGCTTTCTAAAAGACTATGGATTGCCCTCTTCTCGTTCCACGATCGCGTTTTACATCACTTTCACAATGCCACATTCCTCGAATGATTAATATGGATGTGTCCCATGTATGCCACCCCAACGTTTCGTTATGCCGACGATTGTGTAATTTTAACTATGGCTCGAATAGTATCCTACGACACCCCACTTTGGTCGTTGCCTGAGTGTAAGAGGTTCCTATGTACAGTTTGTTCTGAAAAAAAAAAAAAAATATATATATATATATATATTAAATGCAATTTTATTTTATATATTACATATTAAACTGTTGTTCAATATCTTAGGTCTTAAAATTATCTCAACAGCTATATAGTAAATAGGTCATGTTGTAAAACTACAATAAAATGTGAAATTTCAATTATCTATACATCTGAATTAATCTTGATTACGAATGATTTAGCAAATTGAAAATATATAGTAGAAGTAAGCAATCGTGAATCTGGATAGAATTGGATGCAAGTCTCAAATCAAAAGTCATCCAGATTTGTATTATCATTAGTAGATATTGAAGCTAATTTTGTCACATTTTTTTAACATTAGATAAAATCAAAATTTAACTTTCAAACTAATTATATTGTAATATATGTAATTTATTCTAATTAAGATGTTTATATTATTTTCTTATATGATTTATCAGTTCTAGATTCTTCTTTACGCCGCATAATATATTTATAATAAGTGTTACTGAAACGAGTATTTTTTTTTTTTTTTTTTGATCATACTGTTTATACGAAGACGATGAGATGGTTCAGATGGGAGGACACGTCCCGACATATCCCCTTTTCCCCTTTTACCTCCAGACATTCTCCGGGTTAGTACTGGAATGGGAGTGAACTATCGAGTGCTATAATAGTTCGGAATTCGTACTGGGAACGCGTGTTCCATACGTTGACGTCGAATCGTGTTAGCAACACGTGCCAAATAATAAGACAGCAATGTCATATTAAATCTGTCACTGGAACATATATACACTCACATATGTGTGTAATTATATATATATATGTGTGTGTGTGTGTGTGTGTGTGTAAGCGCGTGATGACATGTATTAAAAGTTATTATAACTTTGTTTGATTCGGTTGAATCATATTTTTATATATACATATATATATATATATATATATATATATATATATATATATATATATATATATATATATATATGTATTTAGTATTGCTATACGTTATATTCGAGTTTGTGCAATTCAGAAGTTTAACTTTAACTGTCAACTCGTATAAAATTATATATGTTTCCAACTTTAATTTATCTTTCTGTAATCGTTAAGATTCTGACCGTCAGATTCTCGACACGTATTTCAAAATATTATACACGTTTCGCTATATTTATTGTGATTTTTTTAAATAAAATAAAATTATGTATTCTTTATCGGTTTAATGGTCGTTTTAAAATATATATTCTAATATATATATATATATATATATATATATATATATATATATATATATATATATATTACTATTCATTCTTTTATAAAGTGAATATTTACGATATATATATTTTTTCGGTTTGTTTACACGGCTTTGTATCATTTTTTTTCTTCTTCATCATAATGACTGAGTCCGCTGAAGCCGCAAATTTCAGGGGTTTCGTTTAGCATGCGGTCGCCTTTCATGCATTTTCAGATATCTTTCTCTCCCTTGGCGTCGTTTCTGCGAAGGCACTTCCTTAATAGCTTTTCTCCTCTTCATTATTTCTCCGACATTCAGGGATCATAAATAGCGGGTTCGCGGGCCGCCATCGGCGCTTTTCTTTCGCACCGCACCATACTAGAGGGCGGGGGGGGGGAAACAATGAGACAGATCTTCGCGTATACAGATGGAGAACATCCCCCATCTTCCCATTTTGAATACTTCTTGTAAATTATTTCTTTTTCCCCTTCGCCGATGTTGGACAGGTCGTAAATCGCACTGATGTGACTTTTGCTCGCGGCTCATACCCACTTTTACCACCTCAGTCATCCCATTTTTACCACCATCCGAATTTGTTTATTTACCTCACCTTTACGTTTTTCTTCTTATTTACATTTTTTGTACGTATCGTTTTTCACGACGTTCCCTCTAAGGACAATTAAAGTATTCGAAATGCAGTAAACGCGGCACGAAAATGCGATACGCGCATTATTTTTAATCGTAATAATTATAAATTAATATTATATTAATTTTCAATATTTTCCGATAACGTTAACATAATTTTACTTTTGATATATATATATATATATATATATATATATATATATATATATATATATATACTCGTTGTTTTCGTGAGATTTCGTAGTACTTTTCGCATTTTTTTTCTATTTCTCTAGTTCACTAAATCAGCGAAGAAGACTTTGATACATTCGATATTGACAGTATTGACGAATCGTTTCGAGATAATGCCATTTCTGACGAAGATATTATTGACTTAACTCTCAGTACTGAATAGTAGTAATAATAATGAAACTTTATTTATGTGATTTTCGGAGTATTTTATATGAAAAATTCAGAGTTATGCTTTTATATAAGACGGAATGTATCCTTTATTTTTATAAGTAAGTCAAAGTTTTCTTTTGAGGTTTGAATGTATATTAATACTATAATTTACATTTTTATGTTATTTTTTTTTTTAAATTACGACTCATTGAAAAGGGCGTAAGGGAACGGCAATTTCGTACATCGATCGATGTATTTGTTATACGGGGTATTGCCTTCGTTTAACCACGTGTTCTCCGGTTTTAACTGAATTGTTACAAAGCGTTCGTAATTACAATGAGACCCCGAGACCCATTACTTACCCGCCATACGTGTTTCGCAAACCCCCTATTTTCTCGGCGTTCGTAGGAAAAAGTTTTATGTCTTGCATGCGAAATTGAATGCGTAACGATCATTTGCATAAATTGAAAATGTGCCGGCAAATAATTAATTTAAACTTTTTACACGGAGCCCGTTTATAGCCGCACTCTGTGCATATTCGATCGCCAATTTGAAGACAATTTTTATTTAATTCGTTTTCGTTTCTTTTCTTTTTTTATTTTTTTTAAATACGATTCATTTTATTCTCGTTTTACAGATGAATTTTGTCGCGGCGACCTTTTGTTCAATTGAATGGTAAGTGTCGATTTTATTAATTAAAAAACCGTACAATCAAATCAAATCAATTCCAAATTAAAAATAATTTATTATTTTTTATTTGTTATAATAAAATTGTATATAATAAATACTATTCATATATATTAATAATATTTAACAAATTTTTCAATATCTATTTCTTATTAAATTGAATTTAAAGAAATTAGCATCGAATAGCACAAGTATGGAACTATAAATACGTATTAGACGTAACATCTAATTAAATGTTACGTCTTTCATATTATTCTATATGGTGTTGAAACATGAACACAAAACCAGGAAGTCTTCGAGATGTGATGCTACTGGAGAATATTAAGAATATTTTAGACGGACAAAATAATAAATAAGGAGGAATCTATCGTTAATTTTCATACATTGTATTTTTTTACTGGAAATTTTAATCAAATTAAATAAAATGCTATATTCGAACAAGTGTCAATTTTTAAATAGTACAAATGCTAATTTGAAATATGTAAATATTGTACTGTATATGCATATAATATATAATATTGACCATCGATCGATATCTAACTAACGTCGTTCACCGGTCAACGTATCACCGGTAATTAATTCAAGAGCGTTTATAAATACTTACCGAACACGAACGTCGTAACACGGCTATCGATTTAGGGTTGGCTTTCTAGCATTACCTAAAACCGGTCGAATAATAATTTTATCGACAATTGACCCGACCCGACTCCGACGGGTCAACAACGACCGAACCACCCTTAAAGAAAAGCAAAGGGATGACGCCGAGGCCAATCGAGATAAAAGCACCCGGCGTACGATCGTCATCGTAAAGAAGAAACACACGATTCGATGTCGTCGAACCGACTATTTCACTGATATCGCACCACGTACCGACTACTACACTAACGGCGGGTTTCTAATTAGAATTTGTGACCGTAATTACGGATAAACAAATGATCGGACGTTCTTTTCTTTCGTGCGACACGTTAAAAGCGCGATACACGTTCGTTCGAATCTTATCGAATGTCACGATATATCCTGATTTTAATCTTATAAAATTTTCATTTCTTTTTATTCGTCTTCAATAAAAACTATGTAATTTTCATAATCCAAAATCTCAGTTACGAGCTATTGACTCAATAGAAGATGATATTGCTTAACAATTAATTTATATAGAATTATGACATTTTCATACAACAAAATTTTTATAAATTATTATATAAGAATCATATTTAATTTGAATATAATAATACAACGAAAATAATAAAATTATACAACGATCATTTCTATAATTATCATCGTCGTTATGTGAAAAACAATGCGAAATATGTCACATTTAATCAAACACACATTATATTATTATTACATCGTTCTATTCGTACCGGAAAATTCGATGCACGCGCTCGATTAACCCGCAATATTTTAATAGCCCGAAAAAAAAATAAACGGGGGGCTAAAAGGTTGAGGGATGAGATCGGGGTGGGGGGGTGGTGGTGCATTTATCGCGTCAATTTTATCGCAAAAACGAAAATAGCGAAAATATATTCAATATTCGAATTCGACACGCGTCATCATTTTCATTCGACAATACGATTAAATCGATTTATATTTCACTTGCGCACGTGCGAAATTCTATTTGCCAGAAATTAAATTCAATATATGTATATAAATAAATATATATATATATATATATATATATATATATATATATATATATATATATATATATATAATGTTTTATAAAATCGCGGCTAGCGCTATTCCATAATTGGCGTTTCGATTATTCGGCGAAATGTATGCCTGATTTCTATATATATATAAATATTTTTTTTATTCATTGAGCCCATTGTGCCCGGTACACCCTGTTTATGCGTTTGTTTATTATCATATAATATAATATAATGCGCATTCAATATAAATACGTATAATTATATATATATATACGATTTCAAAACATACGAGTTGCGCAATCGGATCGATCGTTTCACCTATCTAATACTGAAAATCGTCCATTTGTACGATTTAATTTTATTTTAATCTATATATTTTACACTATATATATAATTTGATGTTTAATATATAAAATTAAACATTTTAAGATTTTATTTAACGAATCGATATTCTCGTTTTATCTACGTACAAGTTGAAAAATCGTCGTCATGAAGTGCGCCCGTCCGACTTCAATCTCGTTGAAAACGTCACGTTCCAGAATTCTTTCGCCGGTAGTTCCTATGGGACTCCGTGGATCCGCTCGTATACAAGCTTCCCCCATTTTCGCCGTCTCGTAAGTAACAATTTTTGCAGACGAGAAAGAGTTCCGAGCCACGGGCTTCGAATTTCTGTTTAATAAGCGACACGTTTTCAAAAAAAAAAAAAGAAGAGAGTTTTCCCAAAAAAAAGGGCGTACACGCGCAAGAATAAATGTATAAAAAGAAAGCGGGGAAAATGCTTTTCCCGACGGAGCGAGATTTGCACGGGACGAAACTAATAAAAGTCCTGCGACTGCTGTAAATGTCCCGGGACCCGACTCGTGGGACGAAAACAACATACGAGTTTTTTTTTGCCCGCAAACGGATGTAAAAAAGGAAAAGTGAAGGGAAATTCTTCTGGAAAATTGGTCGACGGTCATATGCGAGAAAATTATGATTTTCCGTCTTTTTTTTTTGCCCCGTTCTTTTCTTTTGCATTCATTCGTACTTGTGTGAATGTAACGCTCATAGAGATGTATGTGACCGAAAGTGTTTCTTAACATTTTCATTGCTGGAATGCAATATATTAATAAAAGGTTTAATTTATTCATTTACATTACATTTTTTTTTCATTTATTTTATATATTAATATTAGTAATATTCAAAAATTGTAACGAAAATTAAATTATTCCCATGTATGAATTGTATGTAAATATAACATAAATGGCAATTAGCAAATGTATGTATTTTTCAAAACTAAGTTCATTAATTCTCTCCAAACTCATTTTATATAAATGTTTTTTTTTTTCAAAATAATAAGAATATTTTAAAATATAATATTACATTTTTGACAATTCAATATTTAAAATTACATTGATTACATCGTTTTTATGAATGAAAACTATGTTTCAAGGAATTATTTCATCAATTACACATTTTATTTAAACTACAAATATTATATATATATATATATATATATATATATATATATATATATTGCATATACGTGTTTAAATTACCAAAGATCACATAAATTTAAACTTTCAAATCAAAATAAATTATTATTATATATAAGAAAAAAAATTTTGATTTATATAATACACATTTGTTGTAACGTTGTAAAATTCAAATGCGGGCACGTGTAGTTGCATATGTAATTTTCTAACCCACAAAAACCGAAATAATACATTTTCGACGTCATACAAATTATATATAAGGCAAAGTTTTATTTTATTGTTTTATTTAGATGCCGCCATGCGACATTGGAAACAATGAAAACCATTGTTTGTAACGTTTGCGACGTATAAAACGTTGAACACCTTATTTAACATTATATTATATATCCTTATGGATATTTTTATGTTCATTATTAGAATGTACGACCACACATTGAGATTTTACAGACCGACGACACCTTTTAAATATTTCTGTAATTTTTATATGTTTAATTGTTAATTTCGACCAGTTTATATTTTTAATATTTATTTAAAAAAAATGATATCAGTGATCAATCTTGATTTATATATAAAAGAAAAAGATTTACGAATGAATGTCCAAAAAATACGTGAAAAAAATATCGGTCAATTTTACACTTTCATATACGATGCGAGAAAATAAATAAACAAGTATCATATCCTGAAATTGATGGCGAACTGTCCAACGGATTTATTTGACTGTGACGCTTATCGACCGTTTCGAATATAAGCAAATAAATTCAATTCACAAACAATAATGGAAAAACACACAGGTAGATAAAATGTACAAAGAATGCATGTCGTTGCGTTTTTATTGCGCTATTATATTATTTAACACGCTGCATGCTGGCGACGATAATATTCATTGTCGCACGGTTTGAGAGTATATTTTTGTTTAAATTATCATTACATCGAATATATAATATTATAATATATAATATTATAAGTTACGGCTAATGTGTCGTATTTAAAATGCGTTTTGTTCCGTCGGTCGCGGTCGTGATGTGTTAAAAAAAGAGAGCGCGTTCAGGGTTAAAAACGATCGTTTAGAACCATTTAACCCTATAATGCGCTCGTGCACGAGTTCGCATACATTATTATTATTATTATATGCGCAGAACTACTAAATTGTTTCGCCTCTTTCGTACGACATTTGAAGGTTTAGCATTTGTTAGCACGTTTCAAAGTTCAAAGAACGTTTTATTTTACCCGTAATATATATATATATATATATATATATATATATATATATATATATATATATATATATTGATGGGGTTGTTTAAGAGTATGAAAATTGGTAGACACCGCAATCAAAAACTATACGACATTAACAATCTTTCCATTTGCAAATACGTGAAAGTGAGAAAATTGAAAGTCCGAATGTATATTACTAGAATACCCACTTTAAAGTAAAATAGAAAGGGTGGTTTTTGTTCAAATTTAAATTGAAATGAAAAAATGTCATTTTTTTTGTAGATATTCTCGATCTGAATATTGCCAATTGAAGTAGCCAATGTAAGATAATGGTTATTAAGATTGTAGATTTTAAAATATCTATAATGGATAACTTCTCTATTATTCTATAAATCGTATTGATTCATTTTACTTAATATTTTGCTTAACATTTACTTTTATTTTATTTAAAAATGATTGATCTCCCGTATAATTATTTAATTAGTGCAAATATATTTTCGAATTTAATAGAAAGAAAAATATGTTATAAAATATAAATATATACTGCGTTTAAAACTTTCTAATTTTACAATGTATTCACGTAGTACGAATATAACTACTATATTATAATATCACAATGGGATACGTGCTGAAATTTTTGCTATAAAATATACTTTTTCACTGTGCACCAACTTACTTCTTGTCGTGAAAATTGAAAATTTTCCTCGTAAAAACAGTACGTAGTTCTGGAAATACCCCTTTTTTTCTTTAATATCTTTCAACTTTTAATATTGGCTAGAAAATATTTTGACGCCATTTCTTTAAAAAGGCCAACGGACTATATTATAATATTATATTATATATATATATCGAATGCGAAATATCAATAAGATCGAATAAGATATTTTATAATATTGAAGAATGTTATATATATATATATATATATATATATATATATATATATATATATATATATATATATACTGTAAGAAGAGGAGAAAAAAATAAATTCGGATTACGGTCTCATGTTTGACATACCTGATCCTCAATAGTAATATTGAAGTGGTTTTCTTGCTAACAGCCATTGCTGAATTTCAGAAGTACAAGAAAGACGTTTCGTTCCATTCTCAGGTCGATCCACCCTCGTCCACGTTTATTGCTAGTTTTCCTCTAGTTCGCGAATATTGCTCGTCGTCCCTCTGGGAAAATATGAAGATTAAAAGGAATTTCTTCGTCCGTTCGAATTCCCCCTGCAGGAGCGTCGGCCGGGCGCTTAAGGGGGTAGTTTTCTCTCGGTCTTAATGGCCTTTTTGTGCCCTCCGTGAAAAACTCGGGCTGAAACACCGATGAAACTTGCATTCAAAGTTAATGACGCCTCTCGAAATTAATAAAAAGGTTTTCTTTTGTGTCGGAATGAAATTTTCCGAGTGTTTGATTCGTTCTGCAATGCTTCACTCTTTTACTTTCTATATATATATATATATTTTTTAATACAATTGAAAATATTTGACCTCGATTTATTTTAGATTTTATTATTTTTCACATATTTTATTAAACGTATTATCTATATTATATTTTATTCAATTAATTATAAATTTATCAAAATTATTATTTTTTTAACGTTCTTAGTCTTATAACATCCAGTGAATATTTATGGAACATTATTCTATAATTTAAAATCGATATGACTGAAAAAACAAATTATAACATACTAGATATTAAATGAAACTATTAAAATATGTGAATTATAAAAAAAATATAAATTAAAATATTTTACTAATACTGCAAAAAAACTTAACATTTTATATATCTAATTATATATAGAAGGTGTTGATCAGTTAAAAATTTTAAAATTATAATACAAAATATTTCAATCTTTAATATATAAAATTAATTATTACTATAATTGTGAAATTAATTATATGTAAATACACGACAATAACGCGAACTCTTCGAACTTCCAATAGAGAATCCTTATGGAATCGACGTCGTTCGAGTGGACTTTTAGTCCGTAAGATGTTTATATAAATATATATATATATATATATATATATATATATATATATATATATATATATATATATATATATATATATATATCATCAGTTATATCCGTCGACTTCGAATGTCCTTGTCGTTTATTATAATAGATTGAAATCGACGCGACGATGTCATCGTCGTTCAACAGAAACGAGCATCATCGTGCGCAATTACCATTTTGCCATTCGATTATTTCAAATGACACGAGCTCATCGCACACAACAATAATTCGTGGCTTGTCGCCGACGTTATCATTTATTTTATTTTATTTTATTCTATATATATATATATATATATATATATATATATATATATATATATATATATATATAAATTATTTTATTTTATTCTTTTGTGCGCTTTAGGCGCCCACGCGCATTTCGATATTATCGCGGCAAAAGGGTTAAAATAAACGCATACGAGTGCCGCATTAGGCCGAGATCGAAGCGGACGATACGCGTTCATAATGGACGCGATTGTGTCGCCGAAACGACGACGATGCTCAAACGTTCCCGTATTAATTTATTATAATGACGCGATTCCGCGATAAATCCGAACGCGCGTCGTAAACCGGGACCGAAGGACGAGGGACTGTGCGATGCGGGGGGGGGGGCAGGGAAATCTTGTCGCGAATTTTATACGTCGAAATTAAAGAAAATAATAATTTTTATTTATCGTATATCGATAGTGAAAATGGTGTGAATAATAAAAAAAAAAAGAAAAATATTTTATTTACACCTGACTCGTCAGCAGTGTGTTAAAAATTTCTTTTTCTTCATATTCAGTAGCAATTGATATGGACTATATATATTTTTCTGAATTTTTATTCGATATTTTAATAAAATTTGACGTTGAACAATATATTCTAAAATATTCCATTATTCATCATATATTAAAACTTTCAAAAATATATGGATAAATTTCGTGTATAATTTCTCTATTATCATATATCATATAGGATCATGAAAATTATGAGGGGTAAAAAGTTACCTTCCTCCATTATCTATCGTATTTCTATTTTCGTTTATATTTTATGACATTATATAATAATTATATATATATATATATATATATATATATATGTGTGTGTGTGTGTATGTATATATTGCAATTACAATTCCGAGATATTTCTTAAAAATTCGCACACAATTCACAGTTATTTTTTCGTATATATATATATAATATTATAATGTTATGAAAAGAAAAGATTCACATAATATATTCTATATACTTTTATATGCGACAAATCGATAAATTGAACGCTTTTAAGTACATAATATATATATATATATATATATATATATATATATATATATATATATATATATATATATATATATATATATATATATATACATGCACACCGTGAAAATCTTTACTCTTTTTTTATGTTCGGTTGAATAGGAAAAGCTTTTAACTGTATTTAGCATATCTTTTTTTATGATCGTTTCTCTTTCATAACTAAGGATTGTAAGAGCGTCCTTTGAAAAGGCGGCTTTTCTATCGCGATATTTTTGTATAATAGTACGATATTCCACCATTAATTTTCTTGACTACGTTTCGAGTACTTTCCTTCCCTTTGAAAACGAAGGAAAAAAATAACATTTTCTAGCTTATTGGATTTTTTTTTTTGATCAATTTTTAAATACTCGAGCGTCCGTGAAAAATGTACATATTGAGGGATGTTTTTATGTATGTATATATATATATATATATATATATATATATATATATATATATTTTTTTTTTTTAAATTTTACGATATAAATATGCATACGGATGTGAAATTTTGTGTGCCGAAAACACATGAAAGGACATTCCATATACTCTTTGTGTCTGGCATGAAATGTGAAACAGACAAAATCTCGTATACATTCGGTATTCGCAACTGTTTGACGATGTCACCAAAATACAGCGATACTCAACATTTATTTTTAGTAATATATATGCATATCAAATACATAAAAACATACATAACACCGTTAAATCTTACTTAATTACGATATTCAAATAACACAATGAAAGCTCAAAATGTTCATACATAGCATATATTACATATTTTTTTGTAAACATTTTTTAATACAAAATAAAACAATAATATTTTTTAATATAATTTGTTTCAATAAAATCATATTTTTACCAAAAGAAAAAAAATGTGAATCATGATTAATGTCGGTTCATTTAATGCTATATTCTCGTGTATCAGATTCATTTTTATAGGCACATTATGCTGGCTACCGAACTAATTACTGTATATAATGATAATTAGTAATGTGTCACCACGTAGTTAAGATAAATGGAAACACGTTTTATGCCGATCCATTCTTACCAAGTGTACATTAGTATATTAGCTTTCTGCTTAGTCAACAGTAATGTCCATTTATTCGTGATATATATATATATATATATATATATATATATATATATATATATATATATATATATATATATATATATATATATATATAAGGATTTTATGTTATCTCATAATTGCAAAATGTTTAAAATACTCGTTTAAAATGACTGATAAACATATTTATTTTCAACGTGTATGCTCAGTTGACAGTCAAAATTGCGAATTGTGTAAATATTGTAGAATATACAGTCTACTAATATAAACCTGCAGACCGATGTTTGAATAGCACTGTTGTGCATATGTATATATATATATATATATATATATATATATATACAACCGTTTTATAACGCATACAAAACGTATAAATCTCTTTTTTAAGCGATTGATACGTATATTTTTTTTATATTAAATATACGTTCAAAAATACTATTGACTTAATACTATTATATATGAAAATTGTATGAATTAAAATTTTTTTGTTTAATCTTTATATACTCGAATTAAGAGGGTTGAAAAATATGTATGAAACATAATATAATTAATCGTAGTAAATATTTGTAATTTATTTCGCTTTATTAACGTATAGAGAAAAATATTATATATATATATATATATATATATATATATATATATATATATATATATATATATATATATGGTATACGTGTCGATAAATCGCATTTTTTCGACGGTTCTCACTGTTTGGACCGCATCCGTTCATCGGCATCGAACTTTATAGTGGTTGTATACGGCGATTTTGCGGCCCCGCAAAGGTATTTCGCATTATATGGGGGTGATGGTGTAGTGTAGGGCTTTTCGTTAATGCGGTAAGAGGATAAATATTGCAATACCTGACCTGGCGGCATACATACCACATAAATCAGCCGGTTTCTGTGTGCGGTTAAGGGATTTTTCCTTATGTTTATTTCCTAAGTGTAACTGAGCATCTACTACAGCCAACATCCCATCGCCCTTTCCTATAGACGTACACTATATATCATGCTTTGGAAAACGGCACCCATCTTATAATAATGCTAAAACCCATAAAAGTTATGTATAACACGTATATAATGTTTTGCCATAACTTTCAATTTATATACATACAATATAATATAAATTATTAATTAATTGATTTCATACGATTTTTGATATTTAATAAAACACTAAAGTTAATGAATATATATAAACAAATAATGTTTAACACGTTGAACGTTATGGATTTCGTTGACGTCTTGGAGAATACAGATAGCAATAAATATTTTGATGAAATATTGAAAATAATTACAATATTACTAATACTTTGTATATAAAAAAATCAATATATGAATCATATATTTATTCATATTATTATAACCAATATATAAAAGGATTCACCTGACGCCGTCGCTAGAATCCTCGATCGAATCCTAAAATCTGGTTTCGTAAATTCGACTGTAAATTCATTTCGATACATTCGGTCGACGAATCCGATCCAGCCACTATCGAATCTGAATCAATTTCAACGCCGAAGGAGGGATAAGAATATTCGCGTGTCTTCATCCTTCGGGACAGTTTGGAAGTTATATTTATAACGGGACTGAAACCACTTGAACTGGTATACGAGAAAGTCCTTATTCGCCAGAAATCCCGGTATGGAATTGAAACGCAACGCTGACAGTTCAAATCCTGTGGCAGGATTTTGTCCGTCCCGGATGGCCGTTATTTATTTTCCATTTAGCCACGTTTCCCCTTTTTTTTGCCCTATTTCCGCATCCCTTTCGTAACGTCTCTCCATCTTATTATTATTAATACTGTTTTGTTTATGTTCAGAATACTTTTGTAAAAAGAAAAATATATATATAATCATAATTTTTATATATATAAATTATTTATGATTATATTAAATATATATAATCATAAATACAACTCGTATTACTCTCTAATAAATATGTTCATCAATTTTTCTTTTATTTTTAAATTTTCAGTGACATTTTTAATACTGTAAAATATGCGTTTTTCTTCAATATATTCTATGGCATTTGGCTCAGAGCGCAAAGTTAATTAATTTTTCGATGAAATTAATATCGGTTTTTCATTAAAATACATAACAATAGCTACAGAACCGCATCTGGATGGCAGACAGTAATTAAGATCCTGGCTAGCACTTGTAATGAGTCTACGATGTCTGAAAACGAACAACCGTCTAAGTTTGCTCCTCGAAATACACATATATATATATATTCCAAATTTTACAGAAACGATTTTATATACAATTTTTTTTATTTATGTTTATATATTTGTGTTAAACGGGGGTGCTTCGAAATTGAATTCAACTCGCGTCATTCGCGTTCTTTGTTTTATGTCCGCTTTCGATCTTTTGAAAGATTCTATTCATTCATTAATTTTCTCAGAATTTCGCTCAGCATCATAACACGAGTATCATAAATTTGATCTCAACGCGAAATAATTTACAACACTGGACGAATGCGAAATTGTGAATGCTTTTCCGAGAAAACTTTCAGAATTTTGAGGATCGTCCAAAAGCGTACATAAAATACTGGTAATTTCGTATGTTTTTTAACATTAAATAATATCTTTAAAAACGAAATTTTAACGTCCCTTGGCGATCTTAAGCTGCAAAATTTAGCTTGTTTTAAAGTAGAAAACTTTATCATTAAAACTATTTCGCAAAGTTTCACTTACAACACTGTAAATACAGGATGAGTCTAATATACACTTTTATTAAAAACATCTACACATTTTCATTACTGAAATTAAATATCCGTCTTAATTATATATAATAATAAAAATATTATTTATAAATATTTCTTTATGAAAATATAATTTTTGTGATATCATACAATAAAAAAAATATTTTCTCTTTGAAAAACTTTTTATTCTCTTCTATATATGCATTTCAGACGTACTTATTATCATTTCATAAACGAATTTAATAATTAAATTCTATAATATATTCATATAAGACTTCAAATTGTTCCACGGCGTTTGTATTTTCACGGAAAACGCACACGTTTAAAATTCCGCAATTTAATTGCGAAAATTTTCCTTTGAGAACATATTCATTTTTTTTCTCCTTCACCTCATCCACCGTTTTAACATTTTATATTTGCACATAGTTTTATATATATATATATATATATATATATATATATATATATATATATATATATATATAATTTACTTTACGTTATTTTCCTATAGATTATAA
Source organism: Leptonema lineaticorne (assembly GCA_024500535.1). NCBI lineage: Eukaryota > Metazoa > Arthropoda > Insecta > Trichoptera > Hydropsychidae > Leptonema > Leptonema lineaticorne. The sequence continues at coordinate 1,486,716 of JANIJI010000005.1, read as the reverse complement.
GAGGTGGAGATCAGATCTTTTATGCAATTTTCACAATACGTCGGTTTTTAAATAAATTTAAATGATTCGGCTACCGTTCAGCGTGAAAATATTTGCTGAAAAAAAAGTACACCGTATTTTTGCGACGCATTCGCGCGTATTAAATTCAACTGTGCGAATTTTTCGAACCGTCGAATTGAAAATTACATTCTTGTCCGGTTTTTCCTGGCCCGCGGCGCTTTTCACCGGAAAAAGGGCCGAATTTTCGAACAGAGGCGCGGTCATAATAAAGAAAAAAAAAGAACGAAAAGCCTTAAAATGTCGATGAAATATAATTTAACGAAATATATGCGGATCGTATTTTCTTTTGGCTGAGTAATAAAAATCCTTCTTTATTATTCTCATTTTAATTTTTAATACCGCAATCAATGTTTAATTTGATATTTTTTTCTTTTGCACATTGAATCGTTATCGTCTTTTAAAAGTGTTCAAAAATATGATTTAGTGAAAATTAATTTGATTATTTAGAAAGATACAATATATGTTGGTTTTATACCACATTCCACATTCACAACATTATTAGAAGATTTTTATGAATATCATATTGTCAATACTTGACTCGTGGATTTTCCTTTTAAAACAAAATCCGTGTAGAATACTTAAGGTCAAAAATTCGAACATACACCACAAACAAATTATTTAACACAAAGTGCACAACTGTAATTCAAATGACAATTTCCAAAAAATTGACAGAACGCTATCGATAAAAATGAAAATCTATCGGCGTCATCAGTTTAAAATATTAAATTTTACAACGAAATCTATTTAAAAATACATTTATACTAATAAAATAATTTTATATGAGCGGCGTCGTGATAATTTATTATATTTATATATGCATATATCGCTGCTATATAATTAATAACCACTCAAACCGTATTATATTTCACACTTACGTGAAATGTCACATTTAAAACGGTACTTATCTACTTTAGAGTTTAAGCTACATGCTAAAATTACATCCGGACTCTGATATAATAAACCTTTCGTTGCCTGGCGATTTTCGCGATTATTCTCGCTCCACTTGAATTTATTACTCGAATTGGATAGTTTAAAACAATATTTCTAATATATATATATATATATATATATATATATATATATATATATATATATATATATATATATATATATATATATACGATTATACATTCCAACAAGGTTTATTAGGCGAATGACAATGTTTCACTTGTCATTATGATCTGATATGACAACAATATTACACGACATTCCAAGCGACGTAATTAATTAACGTTGGCGTATAATCGATTAAATTAGCGCATTATTAAAATTAAATTATAATAAAATAAAATATTGTAATCTTTCGATTGCGATGTGTTTTCGGTTTATGGTAACGTGTCATTTTTTTTTTGTAATTTTATTATTTTTATTTTGACCGTACGTCACATGCTGATCATAAAATCTGTACAATTTTATAAATCACTATAATTTTAATAACAATTACGATGATGAAGATAGTGACTACAGTGGCAGAAATTTTCGTTTATACCATGCTTATACAGTATTATCGTAAAAGTTATGTACAATTTAAATTAATGAAATCAATATTTATTTATTTAATATAGTTCACTTATCGCTGGTGTTATGCTCCAAGACAACATAGGAACGTTATATTTATTTTTATATCTATACATTATTTTAGTAATTATATACTGTTATAGGTTTATAAATTATTTTGCATAGCTTTAATAATTTTTTCCATATTCTTCTTAATTTAATAAATTTAATATAGATTCTCATTCAAAATCCGCGATGAACGAATCGCGAAACAGCGACTTTATAATAAAAGACATTCCACGACTGATATAATTATTGTATTACATATGTTTATTTGTTTATTGAAATCGAAGACTGTACGTTTATTTCGCGGTACTCCTGTATATAATACGAATTCCTTCGGCGACAATAACGCGCCCGGCTTATCTTCCAGTCTTCGAAAAGGTTCAAAACTCAATGATGTAAAAGATATTGATGCGTCATGTCGGTTCACCGTATATAATAATATAATGATAATAATGCGAATGCGACTCGCGTTTCTCATTATCATAATATCGTAAAGTGCGGGCGAACCGCGCGTTATATTATTATTGTGAGCACACGATAAATCACGAACGCCACTGGTGTAGCGATTCTTTTTTTTTTTTTTTGTATTATTATTATAATATTATTATTTTCTTTTCGGTTGAAATTGATTTTTAATAAACCCCCGCGTGTGGGACGCAAGTCGAATTGCGAAATTTGCACTACGTGCTCTTCCGTTTGTGAAAATGTTTTATGGTGACATTTTTTTTCTTATTTTTTTTTTGCATTATATAGCTTTGCTTGTTTTTGTCGTGTTTTACAAGCGAGTACATTATTTCGGTTGAAAGGCGCATGTTAAATTGCGCTACGACGCTCAAAGGACCCGAGTGTTTCATACTATTAACATTTTGCGACATAAAATTTGTAATGATATGTTTATTATATACAAGCATATTTATACATGTGTGTGTGTTTATATATATATATATATATATATATATATATATGTGGAGAAGAAAGTATAATAAAGCATATATATACTTCAATTTAAACTTTTTTACTATGAAATTAAAATTCAAAAAGATGAACCTTATGATATAAAATAAGTATATAAATTTATAATAAAAAAAAGATTGAAAACCATTGACACACTATCATAATGTAAACGAGATAATAGCGATATGTTAACAACAGACAGGAATCGGTCAAGCGTTCGTCGAAAACTTTATTAATTTACTACGTACTAGTAGTAACGGGCGAAATTATTCGAAACACTTTGCGTGCGGGTCGTTTTCGGTTTTGCGACCGCAAAACGGACAAACGGAAGTAAATTTTAACGACGAGCCCGCATTTGAACGCTTACGCGCGTTACACATGAACACATTCGTTTGCAACAAAAGAGAATCGCTTTGTTTTACGTCTATTTTTTTTTCTTCTTTTTCGCTCTATTGTATGTCTTGTGCGCAATAAAAAAGACAGACGGAATAGAAACTTTTTTTGTTTTTCAGTCCGTTTGTATATATTACTACCACACGTTCACAATATATGATATTATTATTATACATGCATTTTTTTCCCTCTGTTATTCGGAATATGCGATAAATCATTTGGTTGCAGCGTCGACGGGGCGCCGCTTGATTTTGTCCGTAAAACAAACCCCTCGTGTAAGCCGCCCAGAGGCGGTTGCCTAGACCGACAACACGTAGCACCCATTCCACATTCGCCTACTATTTGCGTACAGGCTTACAATGTACTAACCGACCGACATGTGCCCCTCAAATTGGCAACATCACACAAACTTGTCATATACGTTGCTATTAAAACGTAATTAAAACCCTGCGGGGATTTCCGATTTCGACGACCGTTGTTATTAAATAGAATATTTTATTTAAAAAAATCTATCGATTTTTTTTATATGTTTTATTTAAATTCAATGTTAAATAATTAAAACGCTACTACGTTTATTTAGTGACGATGACGGTGACTGTCGTCCGCCGTCATATTATAATTGAGTGACCATCGTACGCAATCGTCACAAAAAAAAATATTTTACGTTATAATTTTTCTAATAAACCAATTATGTTTATTAAAAAAAAAATATTCAAATAATATAAAGTTATATTTAAACTTCCGACCCCTATGGAAAATTAACGTTGTTCGTACATTTTATTAAAATAAGATTAAAATATCTATTTAAAAAATATTAACGTGTTTTTAAATAATAAATCGATCACTCCTTTTTCATTTGGTTAATCGATAAAGTCAATTTATAATATTATTTTTATACAGTATTACGATAATATACCATATTTTTATAAAACTTGAAAGAAAACATCTGTAATGACATAGTAAAATTCCGATCTCTATTAATATATTAGCCATATGCTCGTTTATCGAAATTGGAACCGTAAATAAAATTTTAAAAATTAAATCGTTCCTTGGAATATTTCAAAAAAAGAAATCAGTAGTAAAAAAAACAGCTGTCTTAAAATTAAATTAATATACATTATTACAGATTATTTTATATGAAATAATTTCGATTAAACATGACGTATATTTAAAGAAATCTTTCTTGGATTCCAGTTTTAATTTTAAAATATTGAATAAATTGTATGAAGAAAATACAATATTTTATATACGAATGTTGCATTTAGCCAACTGGATCATGGTGATCAAAAACCAAAGACAATATTAATCTATTTCGAGACAAACTAGTAAGTAGTAAAAAGCGTGAATAAAAGAAAAAAGAAAGAAATTTATATAAAAATATAATTTTCTTACATATATTTTTGATAAAATTTTAAACGGGAACCGCATATCGTAAACGCCGGGTCACATGTGGTCACGATTTAAACATACCTTTCATACATCATAATAACAAATGGCGCGTTTTATTTATGTAGAAAATGTAATTACGCCGAAAATATAAAAAAAATGCTTTTTATAAATAATATACACGTATATCCTTTAATGTCATTTTTGTAATACAAGTTTAATGCATCGGCAATACAAATACAATAATTAATTCTACGCATGATCGCGTCCATATAGTAAAATGTTCACGATAGAAAAAAAAAAAATATATATATATATATATGGTATATAAACGATCATTTCAAGACAAGAATAAATCGATAATATAATAAATAATTGACGAAAATGTATTATAAATCGTCGATCGTATAAATCACGGACGATTTTTTTCATATATATATTTTGGCGCCAAAGTGCGACATCCTGAATGACAAGTCGCATTTTCCTGTTTAGCGGTGTATCCTTTGATCGATATTCCGCTTATTGTTTTATTGTTTCGGTAATGCTTTTTTAATTTGCTTCTGGACGTCGCTAACGTTTTATATATATTATATATTCGTCTGTTATTCGCAATTGGCGATGCGGTCTATGCGTCGGGACCGCAATCGATACGGTAAAAAAAAATTGCAAATTTATGTAAAATTCGTGTACGCAATACACACGAATTATGAAGTAAATCGTGAACATATTTTAAATAGTAAAATAACATTTTTAAATGAATCTAGACAAAATTGTTTTGATAAATGTCTATGCTAAAATAATATTAATGACATTTATTAAAATGAAATGATTGTGTCATAAGAATAATGTTTAACATAAAAAGTGTATGATACTTCAAATTAACTTTCAAATAATTAAATTAAAAAAAAAATGCATAATTCTTAAAATATCAAAGAAAAATGTAATATCGTTTAATACGAGCGATATATGACAAATGTATAAGGAAACGAACGGTCCGATTAAATGTTTCGAAATTATTTCTTACGATTTTGCTGGGTTTTTATTTGCTAGCCTTTCGCCGAAACAAGCCAAACATTGACACGAGTCAAACAAATATAAAACGTCATTGTCGAAATCGATGTCGAATAACCCTTCGACAAAATACAACCAATTCGCCAGTTTCAACAACGCCATCCAATAAATGCTCACCCATTATTGATAAAGGTCGACCGGTTTCGTTTCGTATTTTTTATTTTCAATCAAAAATAAAAATATATATTTTTATTTTATAGCATATCATAATTAAATAAAACAAATATTATCATATATGAAAATTTATTCTATAATATCAGAATTATATACGGGATATCAGAATTATATATAATACATTCGCCATATAAACTAAGTAATTATGTAATTTTTCGAACGATTTAATTCATCCTGTCATTTTTTATTTATATAGTACAATTTAACTATTTATAATTAATTATGAGATTAATATAATTATTGTTATAATAAAAATTAAAACAATAAAATATTGGAAATGATCCTGTTTACGATAGTCAAGTTTACATACAATCAAAATTAAAATAAATCAAAATTTTCATGTATATTATATATTATATTATTTTATGGTTGTTCGCGTGTGTAAGATATCCTTCGTCTTGATTTATAGTTTAAGTGAGGTACGCATCTCCATTTGCATAATGTAATTCTGTAGGGAAACGTTTCCTCTTTTACAGTATTTTTTCTCTTTATATTATATATATATATATTCAACTATATATAATAATATATGAAAAATAACCACACTATTTGACAACGAAAAAAAGATATATAAAAATATTAATATATATATATATATATATATATATATATATATATATATAAATTATCACAATTAATATATAAATTATTTAATGAAAATCTAGAAAATAGGTTCAAATCTAAAAGATCTGTCATCTTTTGTATGTCTGAAAAAATCGTGATTTATTAATATATATATATATATATATATATATATATATATATATACATATATATATATATATATATATATATATGTGTGTGTGTGTGTGTGTGTGTGTATAAGGAATGAACTCTTGGGAAAGATCGCTCATATAAAGAGTCAGGGCCGGCACTTGAAATGAAGATAAATGACGTCAATAGGCTATTCGAGGCAACAAACACTTCACCGAAATTCTTGATTGAGCTGCATTAAGGAATGATAACATCTCGATCATCGCAGCTTCATTAAGTCGACCGAAATGAAATATAAAAGTAATAATAAAAATATATTTAACAGAAGTGGTTCCAGTTAAATACGAGAAAGATTAAAAAATATATATATATATATATACAAACTTATCTCGTGCCAATTTTGATTGTTTCCAGAGGTTTGAGGGTGATTTTTTTTTTTAAATTTATGAAATATTTATTTAATTAAATATTTATGAAATATTTTCTTTATTAAAAAAAATAAAAAAATATTTTAAATATTATCGTTTATTTTGACTTGACAATAATTATCGTATAAACTTTTTATTGTTGTTTATTAAGAAATATATATATGATTTAAATTATTTTAAATAATAAAGAGTTTTTCATAGAGAGGCTATATTTTTTTTTTGAATATTTAAAAATATATATTATAGATGGAAAATTTGAAGTAAGGCAACATATTTTTGATATCAATATAAAGCCTTCTAATTTTGCAATATGGAAGACAAATCGACATATATAAAATATATATAATTAGCATTAATGACAAGGCTTTAAATATACAATAAAAATGACATATATTGAAATTTACTAAAAAAGAATACGTTGTGTTTAAAAAGGTAAATATTTATCAAATATGCTAAATACTTGATAAATGTTTCTTATATATATATATATATATATATATATATATAAATCATACAAAACACATTTAGAATTCGGTCGAAAGCGAGCAATTTTCTCGTTTCTTTTCTTCTCCCTCCCCCCAATCCTCTTAATTTCGTTTATTTATTTCTTTATTTAAAAAAAAACGGTAATCAATTTTCCGTCGTGGTTTCTCTGATGCGCAACGCCAAGAATATGTCATAATTTCCACACTGTAAAATATTGCATTTTTAATTTTGTTCATTAGTGAAAGAAAGTGAAGCATTCCGTTTAGTTATTAAAGAGCACAAAATCGCGCTTTCAAAAATTAACGCTTTTATTTATTAGAGTTTAGTTTTTTTTTCCATTTATTTTTTTATTTTTTTTTTCATATACGCACTTCGTATGAGATATATAAAAATATCGTTCGGTTAAATGTCGTTTCTCTTTTCATAAATTAAAATTAAACGCGTGACAAATAGAAGCTGCCACCGAAAAACTGTTCCGTCTTATTTATTTATTTTGAACAAATTTTTATATAATAATATGTATTTAGATAATTTTAAATAATTTAATTCTTATATTATTGATTTATCTCTTTATTATTAATTTTTTTTTCATTAATTTGTATTTATAATGTCTGAAAATTTTTAGGGATTATACTTAATCATTTAAAAATTGATCAAAACTATAAAAATATGAATAAATTAAGGATTGTTTTCGATTTATAAATATTATTAAAAAAAACCTTATTGACGTCCTCTGCAATAAAAGTCAAAAGGTCGATCGTTGTTTTAACTCATTTTTTGAAAAACTTCAATCGCCACTGAAAATAAAAACAATCTATTTATTTTCTAACATTTTCGCAATTTTAACAAAATTCACATGCATAATATATATATATATATATATATATATATATATATATATATATATATATATATATATATATATATATATACTTGTGTATATTTAGATATGTGTGAAAATTTTCATATTATTTAAAACTCGAAATGGAACTTGTATAATTAATTCAGAAGTTTTAAGAGAAAATTAGACTTGCAATATGAATATCATAGAGCTCAAAGGCGTCTTAACCATTTGAATATATATATATATATATATATATATATATATATATATATATATATATATAAATTAATAATATATTTAATAATTATTTAAAACGTCGTAGTCGTCGTCGAAAATTAGCATCGAATCGAAATAGCGAAGAGAGACGTCAAATTAATTCAATTATTCGCACCACAAATTCGTAGAAGGCTACCGGCGAACTAATTGGCAGTGTAATAGTCCGAGAATGGAATCAGGGTTGCCACAAACGTTTAAATGCATAATTCGATTTAACCGAAATTCGGCGAACGCTCTAAACACGTTTTCCCGACCGTCGATTTTAACGAAATAAACGACTCGTTCACGCATAAAATCGCACCAATATATATTTTACATACATATGGTATATGTATTTTTTTTATTTTATTAAAAGAAATTGATCATTATTATTTATACACACATATAAAATGAATTATTATTTTTAATACAATTTCGAATAAACATATATATATATATATATCGAACTAATGATAATATGTTGAAAATGTTCGATATTTTTTTTTGTTCGAGCGAAAATTGCCGCCGTAAAAAAAAAGTTCGAATTCTTAACGAGCGATTCTAAAAACCGAAACGCAAATAAATGTCACAGGGTGCACGAGAAAAAAAGGACGAAACGAAAAAATTCACTAAACGACTCACACGTGTTCGTGTTTAGGTCGCGGCAAAATACTTTCTTCACAATTAATTGCGCACTGAATAAAAAGAAAATTTAATATATTTATATATATCACGTGTTTGATGTGTAACATCTATTATATATAATTAAAATTATTTAATATTTTATTTATTTTTTTGCTTTCTATTGGTAAGAAAGAAAAAAAATCAATGTATATATATATATATATATATATATATATATATATATTATTTAATATTCAAAATTATTCTCTCATCTGTTATATATAAACGTCAAATCTTTAATACATACTAAAAATTAATTTACAACGTTATTAATAAAATTCAGGCTTTAATGCATGAACGATTTCCTAATAAGTAACATATGTGTGATATTTTATGAACAGTGTGAATCATATGGGATTTTTTACGATACTTTCTCATAATTACTTCTATAATGTATTATATTTTCTTATCTTGTTCACGAAAAAAAACCAGAAACCTTTTAAAAGAAACTATAATTTTTTAATACCATTCAAAGATTCATATATTTAAGATGATAGTTTGAACAGTTTGTTATATATATATATATATATATATATATATATATATATATATATATATATATATATATATATATATATATATATATATATATATATCTAACATATTTTAAAAATATTATATGCATATCTATAGTATTTACATTTTTTTTAATATATCATATAGTAAAAAAATAAAATGTAAAATGATTGTAAAGCTTTTATTGCTTTGATAGTTATTTATAACTTAAATTTATTTCGTATTTTATATATTGTCGGACGTCTGAAGCATATCATTTGTCTTCTTAAACAAATATTGCGCACGCACACACACACACATTATATATATATATATATATATATATATATATATATATATTAAATCCATCGAAAATGTTAAAATATTATCTAGTTTCCGAGGAAATTTCTACGCGTACGTTCTCGAATTGAAGTACGTCGGTCAAAGGGCGGTTTTTTTTTCAATTTTTCCCGTTTGTCAAATGTTATTGAATGGTAAAGCGTTATTGATGTCTTTGTTTCAGGTCGGATAGGCCTTTGACAGGGGTAGCTAGCGGTGAATAAATTGTTTCCAAGGGTGAGGACTTATCACGACATAGAAAAAAAAGGTACGTACGTGACGTTGGCTCGTGGACCGTTTGTTTAATATCTTTTTTTTTATTTCGCATTATATTATATTAGTTTTATTGTTCAATTTATTAATAATATTGTTGTATAGGCAATATATCACATATTTGAGAACTGTATTCATAATATTTTTTAAGGTTTTTAAACGCAGTTTTTTTCATATATATTAAGATTTTTTCCGGCGTTTTTCAAGTCATTTTTCTTCTATAAACGAGAATATCATAATTTATTATATTAGATTGTTGAAAAAATGATTAGAAAAATATTACATATTCATATTAAAATATTGCTAATTAATTTTATTACCGCGTTCTTTTATTAATTGTTTAAAAAAAACTTTTGAAAGTTTATACACATGGACCGTGTTTGGCGAATATAGAGGCTGCAAAATCATTAGTGTTTTTTTTCACAAATCTCATTATATTGAATTTCGCAGATTATATTAGTCCTATATGAATATTTTTTTTTCAAAAAAAAAAAAATGATTGAGATTGATCAATTATAGTTAAAATAGACTATTTTAAAATAATTATGACCGCTACAGAATTTCGTTCAATCATTTCGACGTCGTCCGTTTCCGATTTTTCCGATTTTCATTTTTCAAAATCCGACCTTAATTCTCGATTCGTTCATATAAAATAAACACGCATATTATTTATATTATTTACGTATGAAAAGAGAGAGAGAAAAAAAAGTCATAATAATGTGTATAACGAGTTGTCGAACACGTACGCGTGTAATGTTGAATTATGAGGCGGTACTGCCGCTCGATTAGGTACCGGACCCATTAAACTTCATAAATCAGCCGGCGTCACGGGGCCATTATTAGCGTGCACGTCACGAGCACTAGGCTCCGCTTTTTGATTAACGGAAAATATGGAAAAGTCCGCGTTTACATGCCGGCATTTGTTCCCGTTGCGCGCTACGCCCTTCGCTTCATCGACGACGACGAAAAACCCTAGGCTCTGTGTCGTCGACGATTATGACGTGGTGGAAGTATAGTCGGTTTTGCTGGCAACCCTTATCGCTCTCGGTTGAAGGGCGGCCGCCCCTCTCTCTTCTACCTACCTCTCCTTCCCCCCCCCCACGTATTCGTACGCGTTTTCGATAGCTGACTGCTGAAAATATGGCTATCAATTTCCGGCGAGGACGGTAATTTCCGGTGAAATTTTAAAGTGTTCGACGATACGAATACGTTTGTATTTAAAAAAAAACTTGTGCGAAGAATGCGCCCGTTCTTATCTATAAGGGCGCAACTCCCACCGAATACCGCCCGTTCGTTAGGGTGTGATGCGTGAATGTCGACGACGTGCTTAATATCATATTTTAACGTATATGTATATATATATATATATATATATATATATATATATATATATATATTATAAATTTTAGCTAATATATCGACGATTTTATTAAAATTACGTAGATCCAAGTATGAATGACGTATTTTGTTTCATCTCATTTTCATGCCAATGACAGATTATTAAGAACAGAAAATTAAGATAAAAATATTTTTCAATATATAATAATTCTTATAGAAATCCATTAATATTTTTATAAATATATAAGAAAAATGAAATATAACTTATCGGAATAATTTTATAAACGGTCCTATGTTTTTTAAAATATTTTGTGAAAGTAAAAAAAAAATATGTATATAAATAATGGATCAAATACGATCAGCAGCGTCGCAACTTTTGATTTTTATGATATGATTTTTTTATTGAGTCAAAAGATTATTGACCTCCATTTAGCGACGCTTCGATAGTTAAACAAACTGAGACCGCATCGTCTTTTATGAAGAGTAAAATGATACCGAGATACAAAAAACAAAAAAATGCTATATATACTTTATTGTTCTCGCATGATGTCTATTTTTTTTTCATTTTGAGACGATATAATGTTGTCAGTTTTTGAGTGTGAAACTCATAAACGGACAGATGGTCTTTGCCGAACCGGAGATCTGAAATCTGAAACGTTTCCTTTCAGTAATCGCGCTTCGTTGAACTAATGTGACGACTACCTCTTTTTCTCTTTTTCATTTTTTTTTTATTCCTCTCAGATGTTCCTTTGTGACTCTCCCGATTCGCTCCCGTTGATACTTCGCATGAATCACAACCCTACGGGATCTGCCTACAACCGAAATCTGTTAAAAAAAGGAAAATAAAATAAAGCAGGTTTCGACAAAAGAGATGAAAAGGACTCGGGGTTTATGTGTATGTAATACTTTTTTTTTTGTTCCGAAACACTTTCCCTGGACTGTCGTTAAATATTAACTGCGACCGCATTCGGATCAAAGCCGTATGATAGACCCTCATTATTTCATAAAAAAAGAAAATATACAGAAAAATATGATATTTTGGACAAAATGTCCATTTTTTATCGTATACATATATAGTAACAAAATATATAAATTATTTTGTATTTTAATATTTCAATCAAACCATATTGCTATACTTTAAACGCTCCGTTATAACAATAATGAATTCAATTTCAACAATGGTTTCAAAAACACAAAAAAAACCTTTCAATATCTAATATAAATCCTATTATGTTGCGCCAGAGATGGACATAGAAAAGAAAACTGTTATCTTTTGACCGTGAAAGCCTCTCTAGTTTTCCTTCCCCCCCTCCGTCGCATTTCGTTCCGAGATCCCATAAATACGCTTTTCGTCATTAAGTCACTCGATGGCGTGGTAAATATTTAACAGCCTTTTCACCCGCAGTCGAAGAATTATACGTCTGGTCTTCCAGTGAAGAGGGACGGGGGTCGATCGCAGAAGGCGGATGGTGTAACTTTGAACACACCCTCATCCCAACGAAAAATTTCATCCCTACAAAAGCCAGAAGGGACTCGCTAGTAAGTGGCACCTTTCACGGATCAACGACCATCGGAGAGGGCAAACACACACACACACACACACACAAAAATGATAATACCTTGCGATTGAAAGAAAAAAAGTCCCTTTGACTGCAAATATAAATTGACGCTAGCGAAGAAGGCCTCTTGCACTTTCCGAAAAGTGAAGTGCGTCGAAAAACAACGATGAAAAATTGGCCGAATCGAAAGGCTAGGAGGCCAATGTTCGGCTTGTTTCATATTTCCAATAATGATATAACGTTGGGAAAATTTAAGATGCAAAAAAGGGAACAAAGAAGTCGGTGAAGTGATTGCCGAGGGAGTAGATCTATATTATTATTTTTTTCTTCTTATCGAACCGGGGTCGGGTCGTTTTAAAATTCAAGCGGTGCACTGATTATTATCGTATAAAAAAATGAAGGTATATATATATATATATATATATATATATATATATATATATATATATATATATATATATGGTATATATATAGATCTGTCGAGAGGAACGGTCGGAAAATCGAGTGCGAATATTTTATCAAGATTTTTCTTTTTCATAAAGAGCCATAAATCCCTTTTCCTTATATTTGCAATATAAGAGCTTTCGTTTTTTTTTACTATTGTATAATGGATTGTAAATATACTTTTATATAATGCGATTGTTTATTTTTACGTTTCTATTTATATGAACGTTTTTATGCTAACTACCATTATTAACCGTTTTAATGCCGAAAATTGCCGAGAGTCGATTTATCGATCTACTTGTTATATTATAGCACGTTCAGCTCATTAATTTAATATTTTATAATATATACAATTATAATATCTAAAAAAAATCATGATTAGACATTGACATTTAAGGATCTTAAATATCTTTTTAATTAAGTTAGTAATTTTGTTAGTGCGTCGTTCAAACGGTCGAATACTCCTATTGTAATATATTATTATTACGATCTTGAATCGGACTCGCAATGGTTATATTTCTATTTTTATTACATTTTTGTAATTTTCCAACGCCTAAATGCTACTATCGTTTCACGCTAGCGGCCGAAAAAGGACAGACGATGAATTATGCGTCTAGCGGCATGATTTCGGCCCGGCCCTGTATATAACGGGCATAGCTGAAATAGCTCAGGGGTCCCGAAACGATGTAATTAATGCGCTTCAGAAATACTTAATTACCGACCGGGATGTGATTTGCTTCTGAAGTGACGACGATCATCCTGAACAGCCTCATTTCGTGTATGCGAACGATCGAAGCGTGAACGATGAAAATTGGAAATTGCTCATTTTCGCCTTTTTCACGGGGACGGGGGACGGGGGACGGCGAATTTTGTTTAATTCGTCGCTTTATCACAATTGTTCGATTCTTGTAAATCGGATGATTATTATTATTATTTTCTTAATAATTAATTTACGTTTTGAAGTGAAATCATTAGAAATATTGAATGTATCTAATTAATTATTAATAATTATCAAACTAATTAACTTTTATAAAATATGATTTTGATATTAATTTAATCATATTATAGAATCAATTATGACTAAATTCAATTATATATTATATTTTATTGCATATATATTTTTTATTTTAGGAATATAATGAAAATATGTTTCATATAAAATTATTTAATATTTTATTTTGAAAATTTTTCGAATATGAAATTTTTTATCATTCATATTTCACATTTCAAATCAAATAACGTAATAACTTTTTTATTGTAATTAATTCGATAATATTTATATTGATGTATAATAATAAAAATATTAAATTGTACATTGTCAATTTTTATGTATTATTATATTTATTACTGAAATATATAACAGATTGTACAATTAAACGATTAACTCGAACAATTATTTTATTTTAATCCACATTTTTCTAAAATATAAAATCTATATAATACACAATTAACACTTTTCGGTTTGAGAAAAAAATGTACTATTTAAATTTTAAATATAATTAAGATCGATATATAAAAATCAATTTCCACTATCAAAATTCGATTCCATGTATAATGTATACGTTTTTTTTTTAATTTAAAATCTTTCACTATTGTAACTAATATATATATATATATATATATATATATATATATATATATATATATATATATATATATATATATATATATGTATAACAAATTATATAAACTTGGAAACTGTCTAAAAGCCTTTTCATATTCGATAAGGCATAGAGAAGGGATCTGTGTAAAAGTGCACGTCGGTCCAAAGTAAATTCGAAATTCGCGTATATGTCGCCGTTGGGAAATGCGAACGTTCGTTCATTTATAATTTGACGATTCAACCGGGTGTAATTATCGTCGAATTGAAGTCCGGAATCTAATTTTGCGCATTAAATTATTTAAAAAGGGGTGCTGGGGGGGGGAGAGTTTGGTAGGTAAGTGGCGCATATACATTACACAGAATCTATTCAGTTACCACCTGAAAATTACAGATTGTATGATACCTGTATATAGAAAAAAAAAATATATATATATATATGATTTTATTACAAAAAATATATTAATAAAGAAAATTTTAATGACGATATATATTGAATTAATATCAAATTTTAATTGATTATAATTGAAAAATACTTTGACTAATTGTATTAAGATATAAATAATATTTGACATAAATTTAAAATATTTTTTTCATTAGTCGAATAAAATCATATTGCTGAGTTTGTTATTTTATATTATCATATTTTTTTGGATAAAATATAGATTTAATTTTAAAGACTTTTCGTATGAATAGAAGTGAAAATTTATTATATATATATATATATATATATATATATATATATATATATATATATACATATTTTAATTTTTAAAACGAATTTTGTTACGAAATAAAAATGAAATTTATGCGCGTAATTTACTTTCAAAAAAAAAACATATAACAAAATGTGACCACGTCATAAATTATTTTAACCGAAAATAAAACGTTCCAATTTTTCCACGTTCATTTTTTTTCAAGTACAGTGGAAAAAATGCGATTTTTATTTTATTTCAACGCGCAACATAATAAATAAAATGAAAAAAAAAAATGCGCAAAAAGAAAAACCGGAAAAACGCCAAGCGGAAGTACAAAATATTGAATAGGCAAGCGCGAGAGAAACGGGGCGGGGGGATGAGGCTCAGAAGGAAAAAAAAAAGTTGCGTAAAATGATTTTCGGGGATGATATAAAATTATGTGCGAAGTTGGAAAGTTTTATGAAAGTTTATTTTCTCAAGTTTAGAAGCGGAACGCACAAACAAACAGACGAACGTGCACAACAAGTGCGCGTACGTGTTTTTCTCGACTCCCCCCTGTATATATATATATATATATATATATATATATATATATATATATATATATATATATATTATATAATACAAGCGCGATATGAAAATATTATGTAGGCGAAGAGTCAAAGCCTGAAAACTTGCTAAAAATTGACTTATTCGAATATATTCGAATCGAACATTCGAAGCAATCAAAGTTTTTCAAGTGATTCCGGTGCCGTTACAATTTTCCTCTTTCCACCCACCGCACGCCTCTTAGAAGAGTTCTTCCGATAGAATTTTCCACGTTTCAAAACAATAAATTCTTTATTCGTCCAAATAAAATCATGTTACTGCAATGTTTCTTCAATTTTACTACCTTGCGCTTTTCTTAATGTCATATTTTTTTATCTATATATCGAAAAACATGCTCACAATACGATATATACAATCTAATATACAAAATCAATATATACAATAATATTATATTTCATTTAATTATAATATAAAATTATTATATATATCAGAGGGATGTAAATAATAATTGTTAAATTCTCACCGAGCATACCATAAACATTATGAATATTAAAATCAGTTTTCGGCACAGTTCCACATGCAAAACCTAATTTTCACACGCTTACACAGTGTTGACAGAGTTTTGCAATTGTTACCGTTTGCGTCTGGCATAGTTGTCAGAGAACGCCGTATAATCAACATTATTAATTTCAAAGTCGTTCGTGCGATATATGATTTCGGAATACCGTCGACTCGGTTTCGTGTCGTTTGAAAAACCATCTCGTGCATGAACAATTTAATCTAATCTTAATATTAAAAAAAAACAACAGCTTCTATTTAATATATTTGTGTATTAAATATTTTTAATTTCTTATAAAAATTGATTAAAAAAAATATTATCATGTTAATTTTCACCCTCATCGGCCATATTGATTTCTGTCAGCGAACGTCCGTGGAGGGTTAAAATTCCTAATTTTCAAAGATGCGGTGCCGGAATGTCGACGGCGGTAAAAATCGGTCTTTCACAGGAATTTTCCTCGAGAAAATACACTCGTTTAAAGTTTAACGCTTTTCCGACCCGATTTTACGGCTGTGAAAATTTTACGCAACCGGCTTCGTTGACTTGCCATTCTTTTGGTTTTACAAATATGTATAGAATTTTCGGGCGCAAACATCAAAAGTATATATATATATATATATATATATATATATATATATATATATATATATATTATCTTTCAATAGTCTTTTTATGTATAAAACGTATTAATACGAATTTTATAAATTTACTTCGTCATAGGTAAAGTTGAAAACACGAAATAGACTTCGCCCGCCGATACAAATATCATTCAACAGGACGAACGGCCCTACAATGAAACGCTCGTGAAAACTTGCCCAGATATTCGAAATTGATAATGAAGAGGTTCGTCGATAGTGAAACAGTTACCAGCCCTTAATTAATATTCAAAACGTTACGCCGGCTGCGATCCACCCTCGGATTCCCTTTCCAAATTTTCATGCTGTTGAACTATCATCGAAACACGGGCTCGATTCGTGGATTCACCAAGCACCTGAATATATATATATAAATATATATATATATATATATTGGCCCTTTGCTGCCCCAACAGCCCTTATACTACTTTCTCCTGCTCCTTATCCGGGCCGGTCTCCTTGTCCTCGGGCAACTCCCTGCGGTTTAATTAATGCCAGATCCAGAGGGTTGATTATGACGCGCCGACGTTCAAATTAATCAAACAGAACTGGCGTTTGAAGAGGAGCAGTCGGTTTAGCCAATGATATTAAAAATATACATAATATTACTCTATATATTGTTCATATTTAATCCGATTATTAGCGAATTTATTCTTATTTTTTTTTTCATTATATTATTAATAAAACGCCATAAATAATACAAAAAAAAACACATCCGAGTTTTCGTTGCGCGATATTAAATTACAACTCCGATATGAAATATTTACATTATTAATTAATTCAATTTTCCAGAATGTCGCCGTTAAAATAATAATTAAAAAAAAAAGCAATTCGTGACACGGCATTATGAATATTTTTATGATTCTCGGTAATTCGAAAGTACATTAGAGCTTAATAAGAGAGCTTTTTTCATTCTTTATTAAACGACGCCATTTTATATTTGTATCTTTATTGGCGTAAATTTATTCGCATCTTTCAAAAATTCAATTTAAAATAATTGTTTAGTTAAAAAAAATATATACAATATATTTTTTATACAATCTTAAATTTAAAACATTATTAAAAATTTTATAATCGATTTTAAGATTCGAATAATTTGTACAAATTTTTAACATTGAAGATGTAAATTTAATTGAAATTATTGTTATAAATTAATTATAAAATTTGCATAGTGCTTACACTAAAAGTTTGTAACTTGATTATCATAGCTCGAATTTCACCTTCAGCGACATAAACTTTGACTAAAACTCGAAATACATTTGTATTATTATTATTTTATTTTTATTGATAATTAAGCTTATATTTTTACGTTATCGATATCGTATTGAAGAAGATGGGAACAATATTAATTTTTCTTTATCGCATATTTCTTAATTAGTAGTAAAATAATAATTTAATTATGTTGAACACAAAATATATATCTATATGTGTGTGTTCGGTAAAATTGGAAACAAACAAGCAGAAAACATTTCTAATACGTTTTGTAATGGCAGTGATCCGCATAAATTACTTGTTATTTGTCGTTAAGAGTTCAGTTTTAATATGTCTCGTTTCCATTCATGTCGGCAATAATTAAATGTAATCATATTGAGTGCACGTCCGCGAACAAATTAGGGGATCACTAATGAATTACATGTCGCCGTCCCCCCCCCCTCCCCTCCCCGTCCGCCCGTCCCCCTCGAACAACTTTAATATCGCTTCGGACATTATTAATTCGATTATTTTTACATCGTCTCGTTTACTTAACACGTTACGCCCGGGAGCGCGCACCATACGATTAATTTCGTGGTAACGGACAGCGTCGACTATATTTTTGAATCTTTGTATTATTATTATTTGTATATATATATATATATATATATATATATATATATATATATATATATATATATATTTTGTATATATTTATTTATTTTTATTTTGTTTGTGACTGACGACGAGCGCCACTTTGGTGAATTGCGTCATACAATATAACCCCTGCGATGCCGCGACATAACTGTCTTGTCGGCCATAAACCATGCAACATATTATATCCCGTGTACATGCTCGTATGTGTTCTAAGTAGAAATCCCTCACAAAGGGAAAGCCGTTCTAATTTTAAGGTTTATAAAAATAAACTTTCAATCTTCAAATTCTACCCATTGACTTATTATAGTGAGTGTACCATTGTAATATTTTATAAACTAAATATTTTTTTCATAATTAAAAAAAATTGTTTTTCATTATATATTTAAATTTATGTGAAAATTCGTTCATAATATATTATAACGCTTTTATAATATATATATATATATATATATATATATATATATATATATATATATATATATATATATATATATATATATATATTAATTAATAAATTCTGTATTATATCAGTAGTTCTTGATAAGAATCACAGTATATTTTTATAGGAGAAAAATGAAATATAAAGCGAATATAACATTCAATTTGAATTGACTTTTTATTTCAAATTTAATTTAAAAATATTTTACGACCAGAAATAATACATTTTAATCAAAAAGAAAAAAAATTTCCATCTCATAAAAATATTTTTTTTAGAATTTAAAAAAATAAATGTATAATAAAATGAATATCGAATAATACTGAATATGAAATTCAGCAAAAAAAGTCGACATTAATTTATTTTCCTTTTTTTATTTATAATAATAATTTTACATGTCAAATATCAAGAATATTTAATTAAATTATATTTCACAATCGCTTCCTTCAAATATAAATATTTTTAACTGCTTTTATTTTAAACAATTAATTTCATTAAATTTAAAAAAATCTTTAAATTTAACCGTCACTCGTTCATACATCACGATCAACTGAAACTATTTAAACATCATGAACACGTTAAAATCGCATACAAAAAAAAAAAAAACATTGAAAATTCCAAGAATTACCGAACGCATTTCAAAAATGAAAAGTCTCATTTTTAAACTTTATACAAAGAAATTTATATAATAATAGTAAAATCCAACAACAACAAAAAAGGAAGAGAAAATCGACTTCATTACTGCATCGAATCGACGAGGCTTTGATCAGTAAAATGTGTATAGTGTTAACACGCCTTAATAAAAGGGTGTATTTGTTGCGTGATTTCTTTTGCGCCAGACATGCGGCGCCAAATCAGCACTTTTTAAATATATATACACAGTAAATGTACACTTTACTTACTTATACGTCGTCCGATTTATGTGTATGTTCACAATAAACATTAATATATATATATATATATATATATATATATATATATATATATATATATATATATATTTATTTGTATTTTATTTTAATCATATTGAAAATTAAACTATACACATATGCTTAAATTTATTTATCAAAGTGTATATATATTTCTTATATTTATTGTTCCTAGTAATATATGTATATATATATATATATATATATATATATATATATATATATATATATATATATATATATATATATATAATATTGCTAAAATATAAGCGATAATAAAAATTTTACATATGCCGTCGTAACCTTTAACATTTTATTTATTAAAAAAATATTATTTTGCATTTCTTAGAACATATGTTATATATATATATATATATATATATATATATATATATATATATATATATATATATATATATATTATTTAAAATAGATCAGCGTTTCTAAACTATTCTTCATACATTTTTTGTTATTTGAATATGACAATATAATATGATGAATATACGTTATAAAATTTTTAAAAATGTTCTAAATTCTCAATTTTGATAATAATTTTTTTTTTAAAATCAAATAATATTTATACTGAAATTTTTAATAATTTAAATCATTTTTTTATATACATATATAAAGATTTTTAAATATATCTAATTGGCTTAATAAAAATCAACTGATAAGATAAGAGAAAAATTTATATATATATATACCATATATATATAAATATATATACGTCGTTACAGTTTCACGACGCTTTTACTTATTACGCTTTCATTAATTCTATACGGCCGCAGTTTAAGAACCGCTGATGCAGTCCATATTTTCGTCAGCATCAAATTGCACGAAATAAATTTAACCGTAAAAAAAAACCGAAAAAATTTTATTGAATTCGGTTTCGGTTCGAATTATTTTCGCATAAAATGTTACGAGCCATATAACATAATATACTGAAATTTACTTTTTTTTTAACCATATAAATATTATACATCTGTCTTTCAATATTAAAAA
>JANIJI010000005.1:1410000-1460000 GCA_024500535.1 Leptonema lineaticorne | reverse complement strand
AAATTGAAATCTGACAGAAGATTTGTAAACATATTTAGAACGTTAAAAATATAATACACACACGCACACGCACACACACACACACATATATATATATATATATATATATATATATATATATATATATATATATATATATATAATGGAATATTTCCCTTTGCATTATGAATATGAATATGTTGTAAAAAATACGATTTGATATCCTTTCTTTCATATTTTTTTTCCTTTTGCATTTCCGTTTCCCGCTGTGATTATCTTGTTTTCAACACAGCCTACATTCCTTTGAAGGGGGACTAATGCGCTTTTTGAGTACAGGAAACCTGCATCAGGACTAAAATGCTGAAAATCGTCCTTTTTTTTTTCTTTCATTTTTTTTTGCTTTCAATAACGTGATCGTTCTTTTTCATGAAAACCGACAAAACGTGCGTTTCGCATTTTAATATTTTCCACTATATTCTTACTCAACACACACACACACACACACATTTTATTTACTTTATAAAAAAATAATATTCTTTATATAATTTTCACAGATGTACCAATTGAATATTTTAAAAATATTATATCGTTTATTTTAGCGATATTTTCTAAATTATCGCGTTATATTATATAGGCGAGTTTCTATCGCGTATCGTCACGTTGAATCCGCGAAAAAACCTCTTTCGATTTTTCATGAAAATTCTGCATTACGCGAAAAATACTTTCATTGTGGCCTCGGGGAGTTTTTCGTTAAAATCACACGCAAAAATACAAAACGAGTCACACGTTGATTGTCTACATCACGACTCGTCACGGACACGGATGTCAACTTCCTCGTATTTTATTTCAAAAATTTCACTCCCGTTTTATATTCAGGATATATTCTACTTTAAATAAATATGCGTATGTGTGTGTGTGTGTGTGTGTGTGTATGTGCGCGCACGTGAATTTTACCTATTTTACCTAGGGAACGCTTTAAGCCTCGCCCTAAATTATGTGCACCGCTGGCGAACTTCCCTTCTCTGTCTCATTCGGTACGTTTTTTTTTCCATCCCCTTTTTTTCCCTTTCCGAGTCATTTTATTTCATTTTACTTTTTTCCCTTCTTTTTTTTTATATTATTTTGTTACCTTTTATCCGAATCCTCCTTTACAGTACTTATGGGAAAATGTAGAGAAAAGTCGAAAAGAAAAACTCTTTACCTCAATTTAATGCACGGTATTTACATACATCGCTTATGGTAAAATAATGTAAATCTTCGCTTGTATCTTGGCTTACGTCGGTTTAAATAAAATAGATACCACTAGAAAATGTCACTGAACGGGTTGAAAATTATTGAAAATCTCACCAAATATAATTTATATATATATATATATATATATATATATATATATATATATATATATATATATATATAATACAGTATTATACTTTATTGAAACTGGAAAAGACTATAGCTGTAAATATTTTATTATTATAAAATAATAGCTTAAAAAAGTGAGATCAAAACGTCTATCATTATCGTAAATAATCGATCTAGATATTGTGCATCATCAATCATACTCTTCGCCGGTCGTAATTTCGTCGTAAATGTTACACAAAAATCGCCGGGGATGATGATTCAGGATACCACCCCGAATCATCCCCACACTTTTCCACTAAAAAAAAAAAAAAATGTCCGTAGCTCCGAAATGGAGTCCGTTGGCTTTACGGTCGCTTTTTACGATATGATAAAATATTTACACGCCACCGTCCGATGTATGTCTGTGCGCGTGTAACGCGGACGAGAGGAAAAAGTGACGACCGCTCGCCAAAATGAATAATTTAGCCGACACAACGCCAAATTGCCAAGGCGCGAAAGGGTTAACAAACACGCTAAAAATATATATAACACTATATAATATTAAATTATTTAATCCGTATTTCAAATATGATATCATCAATTCTTGCATAGATCGATATATATATATATATATATATATATATATATATATATATATATCTATATATTTAATATAATAATTTCTAAAATATTTTTAATATGTATATACGTATTTACGATATATTTATATTATAGAAATGTATGCTATTTTATTTGGAATTTAGCAAACGGGTCTGTTGTTTGCAGTACGAGATCGATAACAAGTTGGTCGGTGAATATACGTGACCGTGGCAAAGGCCTACAGGATTCGAACCCCGAAATCGAGGATGAACACGGCTTCGTCGCGATAATCCCGCGCAAATGAAACGCGGATTTTGTACGAAAAAGAGCGAAAAACACACACACACACACACACAAATAAATATAAATATATGTATATATCTTGTATTTTTTTTTACACGTGCGGCATATAACAAAACGTTCAGTGTTTGAACGCGTGAAAAACTCGATTCAACAACGCGGAAAAATCGTGTTGAAACCTCGAATAGCGAATGTAAAAAAAATAAAATAAAATACGTACACATGGTTAAATAGACATGACGATATCGAATAATGTTCCGGTTCCAATTCAACTACCGAAATCTGCTTGTTTGCAAATATGTATTATTATATTTCAATTTAAGGTTATTTCTATGAATAATAATAATAATATTGATTATATAACGTGCGTATAATTATAATTCGTATGCGTAGTGTGAAGTTGTTTAATAATTTCTATGTACGTGTTATATGGGGAAGGCACGTGCGTGCGTGTGAAAATAAACTTCATTAAAAATTTGGTGTGAAAATACAGACATTTACAAACTAACTAGTTTCACTGTAAATAAAGACTTATTAACCCTTTGAGTGCCGTTAGGAAGGCATTTACGTTTCGGTTGGTCTGCTAATGTTCCCTTGATACGTAACTTTATTTAGACAATGGATAAACATTAATTATGTGTATATCACACACACTCGCACATTCGGTTGAAAATTTAAACAAATTCGCGTAATTTTATAATAAAATTATATTTATCTTAATTTCATTATATATATATATATATATATATATATATATATATATATATATATATATATATATAATTTTTGTTCGTTAAATTCATATAAAAAATCGACTTTTTTATATTTTGAATAAAATTTTTGTACATGAATTTAATATTTTTAAAAAGATTACAAAGAAAAACTTGTATGAAAAAATATAATTTTCAGAATAAAAAAGCTTCAATTTTAAGTTATGGGATTATCGTTTCGGTTAAACAAATATCATTTTGAAAAGATTGTATTTGAAAGCAAATAATTTTATTTAGATTTTTATATATGTATTTTTTACACTTTTATACATTCTCATAAACCACCAAACGAAACATTTGATGTTTATTTCCCTTTTAATTTTTAATATAACTAAATATATATTGATTATTAATAATAAAAAAAAATATAATATTATAAATTATCATTCGATATTTTTGTACGATTTATTTTCGTTCTAAGCAAACATTCGACCTGAATGTGTTTTTTTTTTTTTGAAAATATAGCGCAGTATAATGGACAGATATCGCACTATACGATAATTTAGAAAAGTTCATAACCGCGCTATACGAGTTTACCCGTTTTTATAGTGTTTGTATGTATATTAGGGGAAATTCAGACAATGTAAACCCGGGGTGCACCTGGCGTCTTTTGCGTAATTCCGTTGAAATTTCATCGTGCCGAATTTACGTAGGGCGCGTGAATTTCGATACAACTGTATATACTATACAGTTCCATTCGCCGACAACAGGATTATGTCGGAATAACAACGACTTGTACCGCCTTTGAATCTTCAATACGCGCGCAACCTATAAAGCTTGCTAGTCTGCAAAAATCCATCGCTTTTCCACGACCGGAAAATTCCTGCATAAAAATCATCAGAAAAATAATGTCTACTTTTTACGTTTTATTTTCGGCTTCGATTTTATCGATTTTTCTTTTTAGATTAATTATATTTGAATTTTTTTTTTATTATATTTATAGGATTTTAATCTGTCTTAACATTTATTCTTTCACATACAAAATATATGTAGTCTATATGTCTATCATATAAAACCTGAATGTTAATATATATTATTTTACAATCTTTATAAACCGAATATTTAAAAAAAAATATTTTATAGAATTTTGTATAGTATGACTGCAAATAACTCTATATATAAAAAAATCAATAAAATATTTTTTATTAAAAATTAATTATTACTTACGTTTAAATTTTTATTTTAACATATTAATTCCTAAATATATATAATTTCAATTTCTGGTTTTGTTTTAAGCAGCGGATTACAAGTTTTATACTAGAAATATTTAATATGAAAATAAGAGATTTTTTTTTCAAAACTACCATTGATTTTCATATATAAATATCGTACAGAAAGTGCTTCATATATGAAATTGTAATACGCAAAAATATGATTATATAATCAAATATGAAACTGCCAGTAACATATGTAAGAGCGGTAAATTTTCCCGGTAATAAATGGCCTTTCGTGAGTTTCCCATTACGCGCTCGAGATTAAAGAAGTTTCGAACGTGTACCTATTATAAAGAAAAACTTAATTCGTAAACTGAACGATAAATAAAAGCCTCAAACGGTCCGATAAAAGGCTTCGTTGAATTTTCATCGGGTTATGCATTAAAAACGCGCCCTTATCGACAAATATAAATATGCCCGCGTGAATGTGCGCGCCCCGCGATACGAGAAGCTATGAAAATTTTAATTTTTATTCACCCACCCACCCCCCGACCCCCATATTTAATTCGTTTAAAATTCGTGACCGCATAAGCGAACACGAAATCATATATTTTTTTTGAAATCAATTTTATAACGTTTTTCGGTTTAATTAATAATTATAATACTGATAATTATTCAATTATCTATAAACTATCGTGTCATCAATTTGTATAATGTATCAAATGCTTATTAATCATAATATTAATTAATTAATTAATAGATTGGCGAAAATAAAAAAAAATGAGGTGAACAATCATCGCTTTAATTATTTCGCATATAAAAATGTATTATATATATATATATATATATATATATATATATATATATATATATATATGTATAAATATATGTATGCGTGTATTAATTTCATGAAACCCTTATAAGTCGAATATGAAGTTATCGCAAGAAAGAATTTAACTTCGGAGGGTTGAAAGAGGGTACACGCGATAAAAATATGTGATTTTATTGCCGGTTTTTCGAGCTGTAAAATAATATTATCGCATTTATATATATATATATATATATATATATATATATATATAATATAAAATTTCTTTATTTTACTTTTTACATCCGTGACTTTATTTTTATTTTAAAACGACCACTTTCCATTTTCTTCAGTCCACTCCCCGGCAACCGTCTCCATCCTCAATTTTCATTTTTTCCTTATATATATATATATATATATATATATATATATATATATATGTATAACGTGTGTGTGTATGTATAACGTTATTTTATTCGTTCTTTTTCCCGTAGGCTTCGCGGCAATTTTATCCGGCGAGTGATTATCGTAAAATGTGAAATATGAAGGGTCGAAGGGCTTCCGCTTTTCCCGGTCGAATTTCGCTCGCTTTTCATTCATAATTTATGGAAAATTACTCAGTCGATGCGGGAAAAGTCGGAAAATTAGCACACCGCGGCTTACCTGCATCCGGCACGATTAACGGATTTGTAATTTTGGCAAATTCGCAAATTCTCCCACTTCACGGAGCAATGATTATATTTCGACCTTCTCTTTATTTATTACCGCAACTCGTACGCATTTATAACATTGTAATTTAACATTTATATATCATCAAATATAAAAATATTCTGAAATTTTTGTCAAAAAAATGTTTGTTTTTTATTATGCAACATTATAGTGTAGTTCAAAATTTTGTGTTTCGTCAATCTTATAAAAAAATATATTAGTGTGAAAACTAATGAAAATTCTTTGAAAGATTGCTATATTCTTCAATTTTAGCAAGTCTATTTATAATAGTATATCTTTTCAAAATGTTGATTTAAAAAAAAAAATAAAAACTTTATATATATATACGATATCAATGGAGTTAATTATTATTATTATTATTATAGGTCACACATTCTAGCGGCGATGTGTACGTTTTATCGAGTGCGGTTTTCCACGGAATCCCATCTAAAAAAAACCTTTCAAAAAGTCATGCAATATGCATGACCGACACTTAGACCACAATTATTTCCATCTCATTGTTTCCACGTCGTCCGTACCATACATACATACATATATACATACATGTGTGTGTGTCGAAATGTCAACGTTATTGAATGGAAAAGCACGAGCGAACCCCGCGTTTATAAGACCTGTTTCACTGTGAACCGTGTTTGCCTGTGCGGCTTTCGAACGTCGTAACTCGGAACAATTGCGATCGCATGTTGTAACAAACACGACTTTTCACGTTTCACCGGAACCGATTTTCTTATGAATCCACTTTAACACTTTAACGTCGCGTCGTTCATATTTTATGCGCGCCTATAACTATATGTATATGCATATATTATACGTGTGTCGAATCTTTAAATACATGTATATCTGAAATGTTCGATTTGCCACACTCATATTTTATATTAATAATTTGAAATTATTATTTTATTTTAAATATATTAATGTCTAGTGTTGATATATCGACCCGTCTAATGTTAATTAGTATTTGATAATATAAAAAATTATAATTTGTAAAAAAAATCGATCTCTAGAGATTGAATACATCTGAAAAAAAATTATACCGATGACGTTTAAGAATCTTAAATACTTTTTAAATTAATTTGACCTTCAGTTTAATTTATTATTTAAACGTCTGTAATTTCAAAATAACATATCTACCTTAAATACTATGTAATATAAAAAAAAATTGGATGTCTTCGAGGTTCCTTATAAGCAGAAGCTTGGAGTATATTTTTAGCGTGCCTATCTTTAAATTTGCTTCTGCTAAAGAATTTAATAAATCAAAATATACATGCGCGTATATATATATATATATATATATATATATATATATATATATATATATATATATATATATAGATTAAAATAAAATCTGTACATATCAGGAACAACCTTTTATCATTGTGCAAAGGAAAGAAAAACAGGAAAAGCGACGCGAGATACAGACGTTTGGACCCAGGTGCAAAATCGTCGACGGAAGGGGTGGTAAAGTACATTTAACGTTACCCCTTTTGCCGTTAGGCGAAAAGCGGCCCTGAGGGGGTGTGGGAGATGCGAGGAGGGGTGAGATGGGGCGAAGCCCGTTTCCGTAGGGCTCCGCTTATCGTGTGAGCCCCCCTTACTCAGTTTCCTTGCCAGCACACCAGAAATTCTGCAAAGTTTTCTATGATCTATGACGTTCATATTCTAAATTTGTACGTTTTATACGCGCACCGGAACACGTTAGCGACGCCTATCGATGATATTTTTAACACGTTACACGTCTCGTCATTATATATATATATATATATATATATATATATATATATATATATATATATATATATATATATATATATATATATATATATATATATATATATATTCGCCGATAGTCGTCATTTATGAAAAATGATTAGATCAACTCTCTTGTCAATAGGTAACTTGACTTTCAATATATTACATTTCGAAATAGTTACTATCAACATTTTTTTTAATATTTTAAAAGTTGTAAAATTTTTAATATTTACATTATTTTTCTGATATATTTAAAATATATCTAAGCCGCTAGATTTCAATTATAAATTTAACGATTTTGATTATATGTTAATATATCTATTATTTTTTAATATATATATTAAAATATTAAAATTTTAATTAGCTATTATAATAATGATATAAAAATATGTTTTTTCATCCATTTTAATCTTCATTTTTTTATAAAATTTTATAAGAATAAATATAGGAAATAATTTAATGTTTAAAAATTACATTTTACGTTCAAATTTAGATTTGCTTTGAGAAAAAAAATGTTTTTTTTTAATTTTTTTTTTAATTTACATTAAATCATTTTTTCCAGAATTTGAATGCGGACTCCAAAGGTTTATTATCGCCGATTTTGATATGCGTTTTTTTCCCCATACACGCGGTCGACAATAAAAATAACGATGTCGCATTTTCAGTACGTTAATCGCTTTTCACGTCGCGGACGACAGATGAAAAAAAAAGTTTAAAAACCATTTTTCAAACGTCACACCGGGGAAAAGTTAAAAGCGGCGCCGTAAAAAAAATTAGATAAAGCGCAATAATATAATTTTTAAACGTAAAAATAATCAATTAAATCAATCCATACATCATACATTTTTGCATTTATATATTTCAATAGGAAATTTCTAATGGAAGTTTTTCCTTTTTAATTCTTCTTTTTTTTTTGTAGAGCGATTGGAAAATAAATCTAGCACCTTTTTTTCATAATATTATTACGCACTATTTCGTCGGAGATGCGGCTTTAGCGTTTTAGTAACAATAGCTGCGAATGTGACGGTAAAAATTGAGATAATCCCGGCTCGAATGGCCAAAGACAAAACAGATTTCGTCGGGTGAAAAACGACCTTTTCGCATGTCGTCCCTTATCTGTTTCGGTTGCGGAAACAAAACGCACATTTAAATCTTTCGCAAACGCTTGAAAATGGGTCGGCGCTTCTCAAAATTTATTTATTTTTTTCGCGCACCTAATCGACAATCGTCACGCACGCGAAATATTTTCTACGCCGACTCGATTTTTGCACATTTCACATATTTGTAGTAAAATATTTTTCGCGTGTGATAAATATGAATAAAAAATTTTAACGGTTCGATTTGATATTTTGGAAACGTGTTTGGCAACCGTCGCCCGTTACAGTTGTGTCCTTTGTACACGAAAAGCTCTCGTCTTTATGGGGTCACCGAAGAGGCCGCGACACAACCCCCTCAGTAATAGTAATACTGATAGTAATAGTAATAATATGCGAATGTTTTCCGGGTCGTAACCGACTGGAATTACGGTCGCGAAAACAATAAAATGGAATTTTATCGTTTTATCGGCTCGTCTTTCCCACTTTTTCTTCTTTCTTCTTATAAACATTTATAAAAAACAAAAAATAAATAAATAAATACAAATTTGCACTTTTTCATAATCTGAAATATTCGCCAAAATATTATTGTCAATTTAAAACAAAAATTAACACAAGACAAAGTTTAAGAATCGTTAATGCTTAATTAATCAATTTATTATATAAATAATGTATTAAAATTATCAATGATTTTTTTCATATAACTTAGAAACATAAAAGACTAATATATAATAAATCAATTTATTTTATCGTTTCATAAATATAACAATAAAATATATGAAAAATGTGTTAAAAGGTTCACAGATAGGAATTTTTATATATTTATTAAATTAACGACAGCAAAATTATGATGTTTTCTCAGTAAAATTACATTTATAAATATGACTAGTGTGTGTATGTTTTTTATGATTTATATATATATATATATATATATATATATATATATATATAATAAACAAAAGTGTTTGGCCAAAAGACGCCCTTGTCTTTTGGCCAAATTCCAACGATAGTTAAAGAAATAAAAAAAAACAAAGGGTGGGGGGCGGGTAAAAGAAGATGCAAAAAAAAAAGAAAAATAGGGGAAAGACAGCGCGGAAAATGAAACCGTCCATTTTCGCATCAAAACGAATTATTTTCCGAGTTCGATGACAAAGTTTTTCACTCAATTTTCGACCAATTAAAACGGCCTCCATAAGCTCGTAAAAATTAATTTCGAGCCGCCGTTGTGCGCCTCCCCCCTCGCCTCCCCTCCGTCGGCTATTGTTTCCGATGAAAGGCTTAATCGGTATAAATTGATTCTGTCAAAGAAATTTTCGGAACGTTTTAGAGGCTTTTAAAAGATTATCGTCAACGGGGCGGCAACCCTTTCCCGGAAGAAAAAAAATGATCGTTTGAACGGTTTCTATTATTTTAATATATGGTCGAATACTTTTTTCAGTTCTATTTTCAATATTTTATATTAGTTTTATTTCTACTTCAGAGAGCTATATTCTTTTATTATATATGTCAAATTTTACTTTAATTTTTCACATAATAAATATATATATATATATGTTTTAAATGATTTTTTTTTGTCGACGATCGTTTTTCCATTTTCTTATTGTACGATCGTCTATATGAATTTTCCAATATAATTTTATTATTGGCGGAAGAATCTTATGAAAACACCGTTAAGGAAAAGTCGTGAAAAAGTTGTAAGCCGCCGATGGAAAGTCGTTGGAATTTAAATATGCCCTTAAGAATTTATGTACGAAATCCACATCAATTTCATTTAAAATAATCAAACTTTTCACTGCTGCCACTGAGCGAAATAAAACGACCATTATAAATAATATATCGATTTCATATTATCATATTATATTTCGTCAAAATTAAAATTTTATTATACTATCTTCACTATCAATTTTAACAAAAACTCAAAAACACTTCATTTTTAACATACTAAAAACTGAATGAATTCGTATTACTGTATATAATTTACATTTAATACTACATAAAAATTTTCATATGCAGATCACTAAGCTATTTCTTTTTTGCAGCGTCTTAAATGTTAATATATTATAAAAAATATTTTTTATTTAAATATGTACAATGTTAAATAAAGAAAATATATAATATTAAAGTATTATTTTTTTTATGAAAATTTCTTAATGAATATTAAAAAAAATCCCAATCGACGAGCACAATAACCGTCCCCCACGGTTGCATATTTCGACAGATGAAAAATGATGAAAAACAAAAAAAGAAAGCGCCGCCTTTGATAAGTAAAAAAGAGCATTTATCTTGATTAGACGTAAAATTATTATTATTATTATTATTATCATTATTATTTCAATTCTTTATTTTTTTTCGGCAGGCCCTTTTGCCGTCATTTATTTATTATTATTCGGACCTCGCTTATTGTTATCGGCGTCGTCGTTATTGTTGTTGTTTTTTTTTCTATATTTTTCTCGTACTTTAAGGGCGGAAAACTCACCCTAGCCCCTAGCTGACGGACGATTAAATTTTGATAAATCGACTTCACCTTTTTGTTTTGTCTAAAATTAACCGGCTGAACAATAAAAACGCACCTTCGCACGTCAAATCGGCAAAAGAAGGTAGCTTTTTATTATTATTACTATTTTTTTCATTCGCAATTTGACTGAGTGAAAATGATGTACGAGCTGAATTTTTTCATTCCCCATCCGAAAAAAAATATAAAATAAAATAAATAAATAGATATTGGTGTTTTGTAAGAAAACGTCCAATTCAATTTGTGCAGAGCGTTTCAGTAAAAATGTGAAATTACTCATTTTATTTTCACGCCGATGAAAACGCGCGGCGAACCTGAAAAGATATATTAAAATGAAAAACTTCACGAAGAAAAATTATTTACATGCATTCGTATTTTATTTTTCATTTTATAAATGCGCAGCCTGCGACATTTATCAGAATTTTGCTGTGGATTTTTTTTTTTATAAATGTTACATTTTTTAACATATAAATCCAAAACGTAGTAAATTTAGCGCCATATTAAATTCTGAGCTTGAGTTTATATTAAATTATATATATATGATATATACCATATATATATATATATATATATATATATATATAATTAAAATTTTAATTTTGCGAATATTAATTATAATTGATGAAAAAATTCATCATAAGTAATATTGAAATATCATACTATTGATTTATTTTTATATACTCGAATATATTTATTTTTGTTTATTGAATTACACTTCTTAAAAATATTATTTAATTATATATATATATATATATATATATATATATATATATATATAAACCCGCATCTTTGAATACACCCCAAAATATCATGTTAATTTTAGCTTCGTGTCACCGCGAGTAGGTAACTTATTATTACAATTATTTTTATTATTTTGCAAGAGGAAAAAAAGGCAAAAAATACATAATATTCGAAATTCCGCTGTTTTCCCGTTCCAACGTGAAACGCTTTTTATATTGCATTCCATTCACGTAAATAACTTTATTACAACGTAACATGTCATTCCGCAAATTCCCGCGTCGTATGTTTACTCTGTCCGCCACTTTCTTTTCCTCCTGTATATGTATATATATATATATATATATATATATATATATATATATATATATATATATATATGTATATGTATATATCCGAAATAATTTAAAAATCTTTATTGATTTTCATTTTATTGTTTCAGATCGCACGAATCAAACGACACACTCATCATAATACTCGCATATTTATATTCGTGATTTAAGGTAAATTTATCTTTTTATGTAAATATAATAATTATATGTATATATACATATCACTTCATTAATGTATGTTTGTGTATTAATTGTTTTGTCGCGAATATAAAACCGATTGAAATTGTTAAATTTACCAAGAAATTAAATAATCCCGCTCAACAAGTGTTAACACTTGTTGACTGAGATTTGCAACGCGTGTACTGTTATATTGTTAAATTTATTTCGAATTAAAATGTATTCTCCAATGAATCGCAATTATATATTAAAATATCTCGTCACATAGTTAAAATGAAATGAATATATTTGATGAATTTAAAGGAATTATTCAATATATATTTTTTTCTCATAAATTCGGTTCGTATCGTTCGACGAGATTATTATATATTATATTAAATTAGGGTTAATTGGATTTGAATGCTTTATTTTGTGCTTCTCTCTTTTTTTTTTTAAATGTAACCGCAGTAACTCACAGCCTTAAAATATGCAAATCTGTTGCTGTACTGCGAAATTGGAGCACGAGACGAAAATTGGGTTAATGGAGTTTTTTTTATCCTTATATTTTACGGGAAAATAACATAAAGATATCCTTGTGGATTAAACAACGAGCATATAAAGTCGGATTTAATTATATTTCAACCGAGAAAATGTAATTTAACCACTCCATATTTTTAAAGCAAATGGCATATTTAAACCTTTTTTTTATTCATAAAATAAAAAAAATATATAGTCGGTAACTTTGTGATCATCAAAATTGACTTTGGAAAATAATGCTGCAACGGTTTCTCTTTTTAACTTTCATTTGTTCTATGAAATATATATATATATATATATATATATATATATATATATATATATATATATATATACAAAAAAATATAATTTATTATGAATATAAAAAAAACAATTTTGTAATATAAAGTATAATTATCAAAAAATATATATAATATTGAATATTGAATAGTTAAAATTAAATATTAATCGAGCATTGTACGTCGAAATAATCGCCCCCCTCCCCTCATTCGAAGCCGTGCCCGATCGAAATTTACGATCTTAATTACGTACCCTTTTATTTTAAAACGTCCGAAAAATATATATCGTTCAAGTTGAGATCGAAATTTTGCGCGTTACGTGAAAATTTATCGGCAATTTTCAAATTCAATTTAGCTTATAAAACGATCTTAGGACGGCCTTTTCGCGGTTGACGTATTAACTAGGACACTAAATATGGTATATATATATATATATATATATATATATATATATATATATATATATATATATATATATATAATGGTATTTAAATTTTTTTAGGAAGAATTTTATTAAATCGTGTTCATCGATGGTATCTTTTCAAAATAATCTCCATTAGATAATATTATACTTGTGATAGAACTTCGTTCAATTTACTAATACGTCTGAAATTCAATCCTTGGAATAGCTTTAGATGCACTCTAATCTCATCTTCAAGGTTTTTTTTTTATTTTTAGGTTTCTATTATACGCACGATACCACGTCTGACGAATATGGAGGTTGTAACATCAATATATAGTGTTGTTCTTTTTTTTTTGTCAAAAAATTCAATTGGTATGACTTTTAATTGTTGAGTTGATTAACATATTTAACATGTTGGTAAACATTTTAATATATAGTTTATGTTTAGTAAATATATCTTTCTATTTTACTCTTTTTTTTTTCACCACTCGCGTTGTATTTTAGCGACAACCCTCAACGGTATGGCATTAATTCGAAAGCCGTGGACGTTCAGAATTCACGAAATTGCACGGGAACAGGATAATGAGGGGATTTCAAAGGATCGTTTCGACGAAACTAAATCCTAAGCGTGATCTGCTTAATGCCACGTATAAATTCACCTGTTGCTCGTTCGGAATATTCTCACTTTTGTGTATTTTGTTCTCTATTTTAGTAGTTTAACCGGCTTAATAATTTTGTGCTAGCGCTGCAAGCGACGATTCCGTTGTTTGATATTGTCACTAATTGTTCAATTATTCCATTTTATGAAGCTTTCAACTTTTACATATCGACACACAGAGCTTTTCGCTATACAAAAGGTTTAATTCGACGCCGATTAATTGAAATTCGTTCACATTGTTTACAAAAAAAAAAAAACTCTTCATGCTCTCGATAAAAGCATTTTAACTTTGACACATTAATTGTTTGGATACTTTTCAAAGTAACGACAAACTTATTCTGCTATTTCTTACATTGTTACGAATAGTTTAATGCTCGATAAGTTAGTTCTAAAATCACCTCTGGCGTTTTTACTTAACATTTATAACACTTTAATAAAACAAAAGCTTAAATAAGCTCTTCATGTTGAGTTTTGTCATTGACATACCGAGTTATTTTATTAACAATGCATTGGTTTTACACAAAAGAAACGTTGAGATTTTACAAAATACAATTTTACAAAAAAAAATATATCACAATTTTAAATACGACCGCTTCTCTTTAATAAACAAATTTAATCACTTAAATTTCGCAAATACATCTAATAATATATATATATATATATATATATATATATATATATATATAAATTTATAAAATCACACACTGAAGCAAATTTTCTCAGAAGTGAAAGCGACGAATCATCACAAAATAACAACACACCCATAAAGTTGAGCGCGTTAACTACTGTAATGTAATGGCGCGAGCGAAATTAGTTTTTTTTTTCATCCCCTTACCCGAGTCGTTCGCCCTTTTATGACTCATTAACGTCACAATAATTGCATTCGACTCGATAAAACGACATAACGAGCGACGACCGCATGCTGCAAACACACGCTCGCAAAATTCAAAACGAGAAAATGTAGTCAAATTATATTTATATATATATATATATATATATATGTGTGTGTGTGTGTGTGTGTGTGTGTGTGTGTGTGTGTTTTCAAGTCAGTGCGGTTAAATCGCAAGTCTTGACCATACTGTACTTTTATCGATTTTTTATTATCATATTTATATTAAACAAAATATAACAAAATTTTATTTAATATAACTTTTTTACTTTTTCTATAGATATAAAGTCTAGTATGTAATTAAATAATTGATCTTAATAATTACACTTTCTATGCTTTGAAAAAGTGCATTTTAAAATAATTTTTTTTTTCCTAATAATTTTTGGACATTAAATTTTATTAAAAAAAATATGTTAGACCTATAATCATTATAAAGCAAGCATGTAAAACTCGTATCATATTGCTGGCCACATGACCATTTGTGTACTGAGTTGTGGGCCACACTTAAAAAATAATAATAATAAACTATTATTAGAATGATTATATTGTATTTATTAGTTTTTTCATATGGAAAGTAAAAATATTAGTTAATGTCAACAAAAAATTCACACTTTCCAACTACGAACTATACAAGCTTGACAATCGAAAAATCACTCTGTAATTAATCTAAACTTTATTTAAACAAAACTATGTTAATTTTAATTAATTTTATTTATGTTACCAAAAACAAGAAACAACATCGTATTTGATACAAATATCTGTTATAAAAAGAAAAAAAAATCGTCAATACTATTATTTCACATTTTAAATCTATGAAAATCATACTCATTTTTACCATCATCAATATTCAAACTATAAACTTATCAAATATTAATTTTCATTAATAACACTATATATATATATATATATATATATATGTGTGTGTGTGTGTGTGTGTATTAATTATAAGTACACTCGTACAAACAATTACAATATCCCTTACATATAAAGTACTTATATTTACATCGGTATATATATATATATATATATATATATATATATATATATATATATATATATAGAGTAAAACGTGGCGTATGTTTGTGTGTATGTTACCCATACAATTCATATAAATACGGTCGTAAAATGAAGGATGACTTTTATGGTTGGCTTTCGTTCGTGTCTTTCGTGCCCTACGTGCCCTACGTAGTGTTTGCACGCGCACGAACGCTTTTAAATGTTTACTACGCAACAATACTGATAAAAATGGTGCCATTACTAAAAGTCACACTGTATATTACATGTATATATATATATATATATATATATATTTATATATCATACATATATAAAAAAAAGTACGTGGAAGTCATCACGATGTCGCCTCTACGTATCTGTCGTATTTTTAATACTCTATATAGTATTTGTGTCTTTTGAACACGTATATATTTATAATAATTATATATTCAATTATAATAAATCAATAATATTTTAATAAATCAATAATATTTTAATTGTATAATGACAACTCTCTCAATTTATATTTAATGAATAATCTGTCAATTTTATATATTTAATTAATATTAAAATTTCGATATATATATATGCTACACGTTATAATGAATGTAGTCTAAAATTTTGTTAATGATAACGTCAATTGAACTAATGATTTAATGCTATATATATATATATATATATATATATATATATATATATATAAATAAAAGACTATATATATATATTAAGTATGTTTTATTTAAATGTAAATTTAATAAAAAAATATATTCGAATATTATTAATAATTAATGGTGTTCGTATACGAATGAATTTGTAC
Source organism: Leptonema lineaticorne (assembly GCA_024500535.1). Classification (NCBI taxonomy): domain Eukaryota; kingdom Metazoa; phylum Arthropoda; class Insecta; order Trichoptera; family Hydropsychidae; genus Leptonema; species Leptonema lineaticorne. The sequence goes on along the minus strand of JANIJI010000005.1, from coordinate 1,443,160 downwards.
AAGTGTAAAACTTGTTTGTATGAAAATCTTGTTATTATTACGCATATTTATTTATTAAAAAAAAACTGGTTATTTTGTTTAGTTTTAAAATACGGTATTCAAATTTAATTTATAAGTGCTCGTTAATTAATATTTTCTTATATTGTTTGCTTTTTAATCACTATTTAACGTGCCTTCCGCATATTAAAAATTATACATGTCAGAGAAGATTTTAATTAAAAACGAAATTTAACGCTTTTGAGATAAGAAAATGAATTAATTAGAACTCTCTTTTACTACATCATATTTTTTTTTCTTTGTATAATTAGAATTTCCGATGCACATTTTTTTTTATACTTCCTCCTTTCGGTTATGAAACTTATTTTTTTATCGATAGTTTTATATATAATTATGTCATTTTACATTAAAGTTTTCATCCTTTATATGAAATTAAAATTGTATACGAGTTTCATGAAATATAACGTTATAACCGAGTCACATAATATTTTATAATTATCTCAATTTTTTTTAATTTTTTCACATAATTAAAATAAATTATTTTCTCTGTGATTTTAAAATGTTTAGTCACATAGAAGATTTAATAAAAATTTCCGTTTCTTTATATTAGTCAGCTTATAATAAAGTGCATGCAACAATTTCAAAAATTATGAATGGATTTTATCAAAAAAATAAAATAAAACGAGTTTTACAATTTCGTGTTTTATTTTAAAAATAAGCTCAATATTATAAAAGCTTTCTACCATTTAATTAATTTTATCGTGAATTATATTTATGATAATAAAATAAATTAAATTACTTAATTCGGTTATCAGTATATATATATATATATATATATATATATATATATATATATATATATATATATATCGTCACCCCTTTTTTTCAGAATTAACGCAATCGAATAATAACACCGTAAAAGCATTAAATTAGTCGAGTGTTTCGCGTTTTCACGTTCAAAAAATTTGTGTTTTCACGACAGCAGAAAAAAAATTCGAAACCGCCAACACGCGGCTACCGTATTTAGTTGAAAATTTCAAACGATCGAAACGGAAAATTCTCGAATTTTATTTTATTTTTCTCATTTCCAACCCCCCCACCCCACCTCCCCACCCCGTAATACTTGAAAAAGTAAAAGGCGCGCGCCATTTCGTCGTTGTTACTGCCGTTTCTTATATTCGAAATGAAACAAAGCCGAAACAGCCGCAACGCTTTTAAAACGCAAGCATTCCATTTTATATTGGGTATATATATATATATATATATATATATATATATATATATATATATATATATATATATATATATTTGTATATTTTTTATTATTTATTTTGCCCCCCCCCACCTTTTCTTTTTTCCATACGCGTCGCATGTGCGGCTTTATAAAACTATACAACGATTTCACTGTACACAAATATATATGTACTATGTATTTGAATTTGCATGCAAACCATGCATGTCGATATTTCAGATGTTTTCTCTTACTTTTTTTTTTTTGTTATAGTCGTCTCAACTCTGAAAACATTCTTTCAGCGTTTTGTCTCTTATTGAAATATGAAAGAAAAATCGCTCCTCAGACACGATTTCGTCTGCAGAATGGAATATTTCATTGTTTTTTTCCTAATGAAATATGCATTGTTAAATAGTGGCTCTGTGTGTTTTGTGAATTTTAAATATTTATACTATTATATTATTTTTTTTTTATGGAAGTAGCAGTAAATATTTTTGTGAATTCTATTAAATCAAAATTTTTAATACAATAATTGTCTAATAAACGATATATTACAAAATATTATTAATTTATAAATTAGAATGGAATAGTTTCATACAGTGATTCTAATATTCGAACATAAATTTTGTATTTTTATAATTGTCTTTATTTTAATTATGAGCCATATCTTCCATTTATAATGTCATTGTAAATATTTTACAAACTATGTATTTATTTACGCAAAAAGTATAAATAAATACATAGATAATTAAAACTGTAATTATAATAAAAATTGTAATGAAATAACCTTTTAAATTTCAATATATATATATATATATATATATATATATATATATATATATATATATATATATATATATATATATACAAATAAGGAAAAACTCGTACAATTTTTTTTCTTTCAAACAGATGTATCCAATATAGTATATACGGTAATGTGTGAACGAATATAATATATTATACATTTACACGTCACTTTTATGGCAAAAAGGCTTTCGTGCTTATTCAAAAACGGTATTGTTCGGGTAATAATTTGTTTTGTCGATAACACTAAGCTAACCTTGCAACGGCCAATAGAGATCAAATCTTTCGCGATAAAAACTTTAATAATAATAGTTCCATGTTAATGTTATAATATATGCCGTTTTTATCGCGACTTGTGTGTATGAAAATTCATTATACACAAGAAGAAAAGCCTTCGACTTTTTATGAAATATATTTATATATATGAAAAAAAAATCGAGCGTGTTCAGATTGGCTAAATAATCCATCATAAATCACGTCATGAAATAATTAGTGCCGCTTTAAAGGTGAAAATGAAAAGAAAAATTCTCGACTTTTCATACTCGAGTGCTTTTAAGTAGTTTTAATGAAAGGATAATTATGCTGAAATGTCGTTGAATTTTAATTAATTATATTTAAAAAAAATATCAAAATAATAAGTAAATGGTATTTATTTAATTTATAAAAGTATGCTTAAAAAAATGAATGTTTATATATATGTTGTAAAAATAACTGAACCGCAATTGGCATTAAAACATTATGCCATTCGATATGTACACAAAAGAAAGCAAATGGAAACAGAAAAAAGATAGAGAGAAAAAAAAGAAGTAAAATGTGAACACGTGGAAGAAAGAAAGCTTGGACATAATGGAGAAACTCGAGCCATAATGTAAAGCTCGTATAATCTACCGAAAAAAAAAGGGAGAGACGCCGAAAAAGAAGACACTTAAAAAAGATGGCTATGGGAAAAGTTGTGTATCGAACTCGACGCGGTTTAATGTTAAAATAATCTCTCGAATTCGTGAAAAGATGGGTGGCCGCTCGTCTCGAGGACTCTTTTTTTTTCATATTGGAAGGGTGCTTCCAATGCTTCATTACGACCACAGGTCAGAGGGTCAACAGTGGCCTCTCCAAGAGACGTTCTTGTGTCAACATGCACCCTCGACTCGGTCGGAAGCTTCACCTTCTTTCTTGCTCCTCTCGATTTGTGTATTCTTTAGTGCTCGATAACGACGCACTCGAAAATGTCCAAGAAAAATTGTTTTGTTACACTCGTATATAATAATAATAATAAAATGGCATTTCAGTGTAATTTTTCGAGTGTTACGCGTCGATGATTTTCAATGTAATGACGTCGTCTTTCATGAAGCTACGTTGTTTTATTGTCGTTATCATCTATGCATATACATCTTATAAATGCGATATTCTCTGATTAATTCTGACATAGCCGATTCGAAATTGAAGATTAATAGAAAAAGATCAAATACTTAAATCTACAATAATCGGTAAAATATTATCGTAAATGTACGACAATAATAAAAATATGGTAACATATTTTGAATCGTGACGTTATTCGCATCGACGTGTTGTATACCTGGAAAAACTCGTACGTGAATATATATATATATATATATATATATATATATATATATATATGTATATATATATTGATAAATGTCGAAAAGCCGAAACAGTTTCCGTCGGCATAAAAATATTTTCCCATGGTAAAAACGGTGTACATTTTCACCGCAAAACATGTGTACGTCCATAATTTATGAGGCATTACAAAATGTATCGAATCCCGTTGCCTTCATTCGTCGTTGTTATACCATATATATATTTATATATTTTTTTGGGATTTTTGTTTATGCTCCTTGTGTTCCAGCCTGTCCCTGTATCTCTTCCCCCTAGAGCCACCGGATAGCCCTTTGATATATGATAATGTAGAACCGGGTTCTGGAGGGAAAAAAAATCTATAAATGTTAACCGTTTGAATCGCTAATGGATGTCGTTTGGTTAATTTGGAAATTCTCTGTACGTCTTTATTAATGGTTCGAGCTCGAATATCATCAGTTTCAATTGTGCTGACGATTGATTTCTTGTTGTTTTCTAATTATTTCCGTATATTTTTAAAAATAGTAATTAATTCATTTTTTTTTTAATTTAAAAAATCAACATTAAATTAAGTATTAATTATAATATATGATAGACATCTGAGTATTGAATTTCTTGAAATCATTTCTCATATAATTAATTTATTTAAATTGCTTAGATTTATTATTAGTGAAAGGTTTTTCGTCTAAATTTTATGTTCAAAATATTCTAAATATCGACGAACATTACTATTTCTCTAAAAATTCTATAATTATTAGATTTTTTTTTAATTAGAAATTATTCGTTATATGATAAAAATCTTTTTAAATTTTTATTTTTATTGCGAAACATTGCATTCAAATATTATATAAATAAACAAATAAACCGATTTCTTTTGAATATGTATGTTTCATATTTCCGAAAGAGAAACTCCGTAAAAGCCACGTATCTGTAAAAACGGAAAAATATGAAGCTTAGAAGAATTCTTCATAGCTTAAAGCATCATATTACTCTTGGCGCCGAAGTCAACTTGAAAGGATTCGCGAAGTCCAACACTTCATACGCGATACGTTTTCCATTTATTTATCTTTTTTTTCCCCTTTTCGCCTCAACCCTTCTTCGTAGTGAACTTTGCCGTCATAACCGATATCACGTTTTTAGACATACTCACCCTTAAGCCGGAGGAAAGCGGGGAGGGTAAGATAGGGACGAGGTGACCGGTCGAGGAGGGGACGCGGGATGGGGAGGGAAATCGAGGAAAATTTTCGAACCGGATACGAGTAAAACTAAAACTTTACACGCCATTTAGAAGTTGGCGAGGGTTGCAAGGGTCGCTCGCAGTCGAACCGTGGCTATTTTTCGAAAGACGATATCGTTTTACTGCGTATAAAATAACCAGGTTAATGTATGGATGGCGTAGCTTTATAGTTGTACTTCTAAAACACCTATCTTCAAACTTTGCATTTAAAGAAAATTTACACTGCAAGCAATGTATATGTTCTCTATATGATAAATAGCCAAATAAATCACATTAAAAACTAAAATAAACTATACATTAATTTATCTTTCGCTATTAAAAGTATTCAACAAATGATATCTAAATTTATTAATATATATATATATATATATATATATATATATATATATATATATATATATATATATATATATATATATATATATATATATTTCAAAAGGTTTAAAAATCATGGAAAATTTTTACTACCCCCCTATAGGTCGTCATGATCGCTCTAAGAAATTTAATAATAATATTTTAAACTTTTTATATTAATTAAAACATGAAAATTAATATATTTATATAACATCTTCTATCAATTAATCGGTCAATATTAATAAACGTTAATTATTGATAAGTTTTTTTTTATTCAAATATATTAATTCTGGAAAATGTTAATTAATCGAAACCCTTCAATAAAGTGTTTGTTAAATTTATTATTAAATCCTTTAGTATAATTAAAATTTATGATTTTTTCATATTCATTTCAGTTCTTTAATTAAATATTTCGATATTAAAACTATTAGAAATAATTCACGATATAAATTTTAAATCTGATTTTAAAAGAAATATATATGTATATATTAAATAAAGTTTTAATTTTGATAATTATATGCTAATTTTTCAATGTTTTAAATATAAAATATTGAAGCAATTTTTCTGATAAAATAATCTGACGTATGTAAAATCGTTCTTCAACTATGAAAACTAAAGGAAATTTATGTAACGACTTAAAAACATACATCGTTTCGTTTTCTATACGAGAACATTATTTTTCTTCATTCCAATGAAACCGGAAGTTGTGTTAGATTTGGCTCGCGTTTATACAAAATTTCTCGTGTATATCTTTTGAATCATGTATCTTGCGAATCCAAAATATGACGTTATGGGCCACCGGTTGAATTATATTTTTCCTCAAACAAAAAAAAAAACAACAACAACAACAACCTCCAACAGTCCGACATCTCGGCGTAAATACGAATTTGTGGTCTGAAATTTTATTACAGGCCACACAAGAGTCCGCATAAAATAAAAATAATAAAAAAAAAACGCTTACATGTGTACGCATACAATAAAAAGTAATATATTTTTTATAAGCTAACCATAATTCTTTTTTGATGTCGTGTATATCGCGGACGTTTATTTATTGTCGCGTGACTTTGTTATTGTGTATGCATATATTTTCATATAATTTTTATTATTATTATTATTATTTTCACCCATATAATTTCAGTTTTCCACATTTTAAATTTCCATTTGTTTTTCTACATTTTTCAGATGAAGATATCCGGAATACTGTGTTAGAAATATATCGTCAAAATGAAGGCGTATGCTGTCGTTTTTCTTGCTATCGCGGTCGTCGGTCATGTACCAGCATTGGATATCAGTGAGTATTATTTTTATTATATATAAATATAATAATTATTTAATATATATTTATATTATTGTGCGGTCGAAAGAAGCGGAGTCCCGTTGTAATCGTATTCCATTAAAACGCTCGTCAACCGTACTCTTAATATACTTAAAATTCTGACGTGTTGCGAACATTTTAATTAAAATATTTCAAAGTTAACGCTAACGAAAGAAAATATATATATATATACATATATGTGTATATATCAATAAGCGCGAAACATTCCAGACGTGTTCAATCTGCGGTCCGTGATTCGAATTCACCATTTGCATATTAGAATTATATCGCGCAACTTATCCAAAGTGAAAATAATTTAATTAAATGTATATGCGTGTGAGTATGCGTATTAAATTTCTAAACATATTATATTAATATAAACATGAATATTTAAAATATTATTTTAAATATTTTTTTTAAATATATAATAAATTAGTAATACTTGAAAGGGATTTTCTATTTCATATATATATATATATATATATATATATATATATATATATATATATATATATATATATATATATATATATATATAGTGTACATGAGAGTTATTAATCAACGGCGCTACACGTCTATGTGGACCCGTGCTTTGCCGTGGTAATATTCGCACTTTATTTTAAATAAATTTACATCGCACTAGCTACACAAGGGCACAAACGAATCTTATCTACCCTTTAGCTTCAATTCACCCTTTTGCAGCGTTTAAACTCCTAAATTTCAACTTCATCACCCTTATATGTATATAGAATCAGAACCGGGTGTACATGTGACATGAAAGTCAAACAAACTCACCGCACTGCGGTTTCGAGCGTGACACACACACACACACGGACACACGCACGCACACAAATATCCCTCTGATTCCGCAATTCGAATTCGGTGGATAGGCGAAATGACCCGTTAAACGCCGGCCGATGATTAATCGACTAACATTAATTAATCGCGCGTGTATTGTTAAATTTGGACGATCGACAATGTGTTAACAAACATTTCGATCGGTCGACCGCAACATTGTATATTTTATTTTACATATCAAACGACTACAATCAGTTTCATAATTATATTTATACTCAATAAATATATCGTAAATTTTAACAGATGGCGCTGCACGCGATCTTACATATATTATACAATATACGCGACACTTTCCGCTGACATTCTTACATCAAGATTAACGTAATTAATTGTCAAAATTAGAAATAATCCGTCCGTTTGGTATGTGTCAGTATATTAATCCGTTTGCCAGGTTCTACAATAACCATAACTATTAATCGTCGGCACGCTTTGACGTCGTTGACAGTTTAATTGAAGCTGACGTCTGCTTGTGTTGTCGTCCTTTGTGTCAAAAGGCAAACTCCTGGAAACGTCGACGAATTCGATTGGATTTCCACGCTTAAATCATCTGAAACAATTGATATCAGCCGTTCGCGGAGACGTGAAGTTGAATCCGTTATGCGCCAAACGATCAAATTGTCATATTATTCAATTATAACCTAAACTATATTATTGTCGACATTTCTGAGAATGTTCCCGTTCAATATTTCGTACTTTTCGAATAATAAAATTATATTTTTAATTTATTTGCCATATATAATATTATAATATAAAAGCTTTATTCGATTGTTAAAAGTTTTCGATTTACATTAATTCAGTGTTAATCTCATTTTAAATATGATTTCAGAAACTGTTTTCCGATATCAAAATTTTGTTTAAGCGACATCACGTTCTTGCATACATCAATGGATAAAAGTTTCTGCAAACAAAATGCAAGCTTTCAAAAATAAACTTTTTTTTATGCAACGTCTACGCTATCATTCAAAGTTATGTATACAGGATGTATATATAATTTTAATATATGAAAAAAAATATAACAATTAATATAGATAGTAAATCTTCTTTTTTAGTGACAATTTTAAGGAAATCTCGTGGATTTTCATGATATTTACATATTAAATAATGTTTGAAAATTATTAAATAATAATAATATTACAAAGATATAAAATAAAAATTTATCATTTTCTATATTTTTTTTAATACTATAGATTTATTCAATATTATTAGTGTATTATAATAAAATACTGAATAATTTTCAAAACGGTATAATAATTCATTTTTATGCTATTTATATTGATAATATAATATATGAGACATTAAAAAAATATTTGAAACCAATTACATACGATATACCCTATATATATATATATGCGCCATGTTATCGTTGCAATAAATATCGATATTGGCATATATATATATATATATATATATATATATATATATATATATACTCTGTATCGTGCTAAGGGGGATTCGAGCACATATTCTCAAATGGCACGCCACTTATCTCAGGGCGGTTCGTGTTTCCGCATAATTTTTACGGCCGAACAAGTGGCGCGACAATCAAATATGGCGACAGTCGAAAATGGCGGCGACGGCGGCCATATTCGACGACGACAGACAACGGCACGCAGACGGAAAAAATACAAAAACAAAAAAAAAAGAACGTGAAAATTTAAGCGAATTTTTTTCTATGATAATAGGAAAACACGCTTGTGCCGCGCGTTTGTCGGTTTGTGTGCGCGTAACGCGCAAATTCGACGCGACGCCTAATCGAGCAAGTTTTATCTTGGCGCAACATACGCGACCGCTATGATAAATCGATTGTTTGCACTCGTTTCGTATTCGGAAAAAAGAAAAACATGAAAATAAAAAATCTCGTCTCCGACGACACCCCTACGATGCCCCTTCTCCCTCCCCCCCGAATCCGTTTTTTCACCTTTTTTTCCCGCACAACCCCTATTTTAACCGAATAAAAGTAAAACGAACGTGATCTTCGTTCGCGGTTATAGTTATCTGCGAATATGCGTTCGTACTTATTTAATATTGTATGCGTTCGTAAATCGTACGATAATTTAAATTTAATCATAATCTAAACACACAAATATTATATAATATAATAATAACAATATTAATAATGACAACAGAAAACTATACCTAATCATTTATCATGATTTCGATTTCGAATATAAAAATAAATTTATATAAAATACTCTACAAAAAATAATTAGTAGATTTGAAGAATAATTTTTTTCTGGTAACTGAAATTACTCGTATCGATTTTTACGAATTTTCTCGTTTTTTTTTTACCCCGTCACTCTTAACCCTCGCCTGTGAAAATTCGCAAGGGTTAACCTTTAGACGAACCATCGCGTCGCTCTCCCTCTTACCGGTGTCTAAAAATGTCACATTCGAAAATGGAAAATATAATTCGCTTTTCCGACGGTGTTTATGTGCGTTTTAACCTTTTCGACGTCGACATTTTATTGCTTGTCGGAATTTTAAATGCAAATTATGTTGTTTTTATATATATAATAATAATAATAATACACGATAAACAAATTTAAACATTTATTCAAATTTAGTATAAATGTATAATATATTTTATTTTTTCCTATATAAACCTTATTAAAAAGGGGAATTGTGACGATTTAATTACTGAAAAATCGTTTTCAAACGAACCCCAATTGAACAAAACGAAAAGTGTTCACCATAAAAATCCATTATAAAGGATTAAAAAATGGAGCCCATTTGTATCGTTATGAAAAGAAAAATCATAAATTATGCTAAAATAAAAAAATAGTATAAGAAAAATAAATTAATACGCCGCCAAACAAAAGCGAAAATTGTGCCGAAATAAAAACGAAGGGAAAAAAATGAAAAATAGGCCGCATTATTCATCGGGAAGGGTACGTGCCTCTTCTCATTAACGAGTTTCAAAAGTGATATTATTTTAAAGGACTACCTCATATAATTTCATAAAACGGAAAATTGTCCCTTTGAACGCATACAATGTGCAGTGTTTTCATCCTTACCCCGCGCGCGCGCGCCCCCACTCCACCCCTCGAATGTGAAATAAAAGTTTTTCCGGCTTGCTTCTTTTTTTTAAGACACCATTAATTTGGATAAGTGTGACAGACACAGAAGCGTCCATAATTCAAATATAAGTTTTGTTACGTAAACAGATTTTTTTTTCGACGCCACGGACTCCGAGGGGTGAGAAATCGACGATGGTGCGGGCGTAATTTTTTCGAACCCTCGACGTAAAAACGGATTACTTAGTCGACACTTTTCATTTCGGAAAAGGTGAGAGAGCGAGCGGGACGAACGATGAAAATTTTTTGAAAAAAAAGTACGTATTTTTTTTCGACTTTGGCTGCCACCCCAGCCCCCCCTTACCCTACCTTAAACCTTCAGATAGGTCCACCTACCTATTTTCTCATTTCCTCGGCTGCGATGAAGGAATCTCTCCCGTTATTATTACCGTAATTGAATATGATAAACGAATGATTTACGTTCGCGGAGGCTTCTTTTTTTTCGTTTTATTTGCCTCTAAGACATCGATTCTCTTTCAAATACTAAAAATTTAGGGTTGTAATAATTGAAGAATTTTTTGTAAAATTCGAACATATTATCCAGTAAAATTCAACTTATTCAGATCGAGTGTTTACCATAACATTATATTTTATTTTATTTAAGAATTAAAATAATCAATTCTTAGTTTTGCATTTTTTAATCATTATTAGTATTTAAAAACTTAATATTTCTAATAAAATTTTGAATTGTCATATGCTATAAATTTCAATTAAACAATGTTATTGTATATATTTAATGATTAAAGATTACACATAATTTATTTTATTTTCCAGTGCATTGTGGTGTTCCTCTGGGAATGGAAAATGGAGCCATACCTGATGAAAATATAACCGCGAGTTCATCCTATGATGACGGAAATGTGGGTCCACAGCATGGAAGGTAAACCAAATAATTTATTTGAACACATGCATTAATCATAAATATTTGAGTGTATGTTATCGTGTAACTTCAAAAGACCGGTTAGTTTTGAATTTTACCAATAAATTTCAACTTTTATCATAGCAAAGTTACAAAAAATATATATAAAGTTATGATATTTAAAAGATTACAACTATCACTTGACTAACTTCTACGAAACACTCCGATTTATTTAATATAAAATATAGTCTTAAACTTTCAAACGTTTGCAGTGGCTATTAAATAAAAAAAAAATTATCAAAAAATAAGTATATATATATGTGTACTTATATGTGCGTAGTTTGTTAGACGTTTTCTTCGAGTAAACATCACATCAGAATCTCGATATCTTCGGTATTACCGCATTGGGGGGAAGAATAACAAACGGAAATCGAATAAAATAAATATTTTCCCTCGAATATACCAGTGCTTTCGTATAAAAATCCATAGTGGTAAACAGTAGAGTCGACTGTACGACGACGAGTGGCAATTTTTAAAATAGAAATCCATCGAAACACTTTTACACACATTCAAAGACGAACTTTTTACAATATTGTTTTCAATATTCAATTTTCAAGTAGAAAAAAACAACGATATTATAGAACGAACGAATCTTATGATAATATTTATTTATTTTAAATATATAATATATATAATCGGTGAACTATGCTTACGTTTTAATTTTCAAACGGCAAGTTTAGTACTATACTAATACGAGAAGCGATATTCGCTGACGAAGCGGAAAACTGTACGGACTCGATCAATTATATAAGTTTTGACGAAAATATGTTTGCTCAACGAACGGCCAACTTTTCTAGACAATAAAAGTTCACTTTTCGGCGATGGCATAGAATAGACGCGGGTATGAGAATGGTGGAATCTTTCACTTTTCTCCACGGTGGCAACAGACGACACTGTTGCCCGCCCGTGGGCTAAAAACCATCATTTTATACCAGAGTCGAACACATAATACCGTTCCCGCGGGATACGAGACTGGCATATTTCTCCAGAGAATGCAGCGTCAGCGGACGTGAAAGAGGAAAGGTGACCAACTTTTGCGGAGACATCTTGTTTTCGCCTCTGGATATATGTCCACGAGACATTTTTCCGTGCACGTTTTCAGTTTTCCACTACAAAAACACATTGATTCTTCTACTAACAAACAAATATACAAATATATATTTATGTAATGATATTTAGTTTATTTCCAATGATGTTTTATTTTAATCAATTTATAATATCAATTAGAAAGCATTCCTTTATATAAAAAAAATATCTAAAAATAAGTCATATATATAAAATGACTCGCGACTTATTTGTTTTTATTTTTAAATATAATTCAATATTTATTTTAATGTTTTATAATTATTAAAAAAAAATAATATTTAAAAATATTTTTATTTTAAATTGAATAATAAATATTTACAATTCGATTTATTTTACATTTCGTTCAATGTGCTTTTATTATTTTATATTTACGTACTATTTCAGTTATTTGTTGATCTTTTATCTTTCAAAAATAGCAAAATCGTTACAAGAGTTGTTACTTTTATAATATTTACAATTTAATTTTAATAAACTTCTAATGACCTACCACACACATTGAGATTAATAAAAAAAATAAATCTCCATATTCGCCAAATTTGTTTCCATTATATTTTTTTCATCCATAGATATTTATAATATATATATATATATATATATATATATATATATATATATATATATATATATATATATATATATTATATTCAGATATTACTTTATATACGGTTTTGGTTTTCAAAACTCTGATTGACATTGTATATATAAACATTAAATTAAACATAACGTATCGTAACAAATGCATAATTTAACATTACCTTAAGGTACATAAATTTGTATGAAATATTGAATATATATATATATATATATATATATATATATATATATATATAATAAAATATTTACGCATTTTGATGAGGGTTAAAGCGCAAGTAGCGCACATGTCGATCTGCGGTTACACCCCGTCAAAAGGATATCGAATATCGGTGAAGCCTACGGCGAAATCATCCCTTCGCGATCATTAAGACCCGGGTTCGGTTCGGTCGTTAAAAAACAATTTTAACTTTTTAATCATTGCCGCCCCCCACACACACACACACACCTATCGCCGTTGGACGCCGTTCGAAGTTTTCGAACCCTTTCCGTGCGCATATATGAAAATGGATGCCGTCATTTCTACCATCCGAGTATCTAAACATTGATTAACATCGAAATTAAACTAAAATCTTTGCATTTCGAATACGGTAAATACTCATTACAATATTCATTGATATTTATTGTTGTTTTTTTTTCAATCTTAATATATATTAAAATATATCCAGATGAATTGATGGATATATGGACATCAAATATTGCGCTTACGTGACCGCATCCCCTAAATGCATTTATCAACATCATCTTCTTCGCCACTCACCATTGCGGTCGGTTTAGCATATTCTTTTTCCAAACTATATAAAAAAAATAGTGTAGAAAAATGCAGTTGCACACCCTCTAAAAGTTCTGAACGTTTTTCCCCGTGCACTTCAACTATCGAATATCAATCGCATTAAGGTATATTCCCACTTAACCATACCGTATAACGTGCAGCACCCATAGCACACACATAACCAACCCTCTTTCCTACATCGCATATTCCCATCGTACCCGTGATGGTTCACATGCGGCATAAAAACCCTCGGATCAGAGTGCATTCGAGGGCCGAAATCAATCGTCGAGTATTTCGATCGTGTATAGTGAGGAGAGAGAGGGTCGCACGAAATGGTCCGTGGACCCTTCCGTTACGTATAACCCACTAATGTGTGGCTCTTTTCTTGCACTTTTCATTGCATTCGACGAGTGTTTTCTGCACACTTGACGACGTTCAATAATTCATTCGAATGTGAATGTGATAGATACTTTTCATACGCGACCCATGAAATATTCGACGAGTGCTCACTTTTACAAGCTTTAAAGCTTGATATTGAAACGAATATTCGAAAACGCAATTGTCGCATGTTTTTTCCACTGGTGATCGAACGTATTTATTGACGGTGACTATTTGAATTTTTTAATATTCTATCGTCACAAATAATTTCATAATCAAATTGTTCGTGACATTTTCATGCGGCGACCCAATTTCCTATATAACGTTAAATTGTCCTCCATAATACATAAACAGCCCACCATTAGCTTTGTTATTAATGTAGGCCAAGTGGATGACACGTATTAAAATTCAATACATAAAATTTGATAGCACGATATGCTTCAAGTCGGCTTTAATAGTTTTGTGACAAAACAACCGCAAATATCTATTGTATATTTTTGTTTACAATATTATATATATATATATATATATATATATATATATATATATATATATATATATATATATATATATATATGTTCAAGATTTTTACACAAGAGTAGAAATCTAGGCTGATGTCAGACGTATGTGACTCAGAGCTTCACTAATTGCTATTAACGCATGGTTGGAATATGACAAACGTGGATCTTTGTCAGCCGTAGCTTAATTTCAACCCCTGTCAATTAAATGCAATTCAGATATATCGCTCAATATCATAAGTTCTCCCTTTCACAAATGCACATGTCCGAATATATTTTTACGAATATAATGTTTATTATATCTGTTTTAAATAACGTTTAAAGCGTCCCCGATAATCATGTGTGTACCAATTTTTCATTATTTATACGATTAAACAAAATTCTTAATTCACAAACCGTACTCACACTTTCGTATATGAACAAAATATAAGCAAATTCATATAATATTTAGTAATATTTCACCACTCGCATCCCCCACAAAGCATATAGACATCCCTCGGCCGGCAATTAGTTCTGAACTCGAACGCACCCTCATCCCTTCAATCTCTTAAATTTCCTCTGTATTATATATATCTGCGGTATTTATTATACGTATAATTTTTTTTAACATATATTCACATAACTTCGTAACATTATATTCAATGTTTATTGACCCGTAAACATTAAGTCCAAAATGAATCGACTGCCCCAAAAAGCGAAATATTTTTTTATAAATTTCTACCTTATTAAAAATTAATTATTTATATATATATATATATATATATATATATAATATAATTTTTATACTTTATTAATTTATTTAAAATATTATCTACCGGCAAAAATTATACATTTCTCAATTTTATTATGACTATTTTTGAAAATAAAATAAATACACATTTTTGTTTTCGTTTTTAATCTAACGAAGAACAAAAAAAAAAGAATTGAAAAAGTTACCAATCGCAGAATTACACGTTTCTTTTCCCTTCTCCTGTACTCGAAATTGTGTACGTTATTAATTTATCTTCTTACTTTCTTTTCGTTGTTTCACCAATCATGGTACATTTCAAAAACACTACCCCCCTGTTTCCACAATATATATATATATATATATATATATATATATATATATATATATATAATATGCAATACCGGAAAAAAAGCAACGTTTTACTTGTAATATTATCGTGTTTCACCTCACAAAACTAAAAAGAGCCAAGTCACTGTCAGTCAATTACTTGACTTTGATTTACAATTTTCAATAAAGTTTTTATATATATATATATATATATATATATATATATATATATATATATATATATAAATTTATACCTATTTGTGTGATTATTAAAATTTTATACATTATTTGAATAAAAATCTTTATGTAAAACTATCTATTTATTACGAAAATTTTTAAAAATTCATGATCAACTCCATTATTTAAATAATTTTCAATTAATTTGAATAAAAAAATAATTTGTAGAAGGAAAACCCTTCTACATTTATTCCCCTTTTTATGTAAATAAAACAAATAATAATTTAATTTTTATTTAATTAGTTTCACATTACATTATATATTAGTTAGATTTTAATCAGAACATTAATTTAATACGATAAATTTATTGGAAAAAATTGTTTAACGCTTTATATTTATCTTCATAAACATTTTAAAAATTCTAAATATATATTATACAATATCATTATCGAGATTATCTCGACTGAATAGAAGTCGACCGATTTAATTTTTGAACGTCTCATTTGTCGCTCACCATGAAAAACATCGCCAAGAACGGAGGAGTGCCATGGATAGAAAAAGCGAAAATAAAAAAAAAATATTTTTAGTATATATCCTTCAGACAATGTATGCGAGGACACGCGTCATCGACGACGGCGTCACTAATGAGCAAAACGTCGCTCTCATTAACGCACTTGCCAATTAAAGGTGTTAAAGTTTCACCGCGGCAAATGGGTCTCAATTTCCTTTTTCCACCTAGCGACGAGGAAAACCTTTACGTCTTCGACATCTTGACGAATTATAAACAAATTAGTGCGGCCCCGCGTTCGAATGCCATTAATCATCGTATTAACCGAGTTCTGCGAATGAGGGGCGACTCATCGACAACATAGCCGTCGTCATCATTAGAACAGAAAATCAACCCTGCGAATCGATAACTTTAGTCTCGAAATAATAACATGTAAGATTAATATATATATATATATATATATATATATATATATATATATATATATATATATATATATATATATATATATATATATATATATATATATTATAAGAAATAAAAGAAAATGTTTCTAGTGTAACCCTTAACCTCTGTAAATGAGACCTTTTTGCTCTCTACGAAACGTTTCCAGTTAATCTAATATCATATATACACCTACACACACACACACACACACACACACACATATATATATATATATATATATATATATATATATATATATTTAGTTGAACAAGAAAAGAGACCAAGGTAATCGATCTCGTTGCGTAACTGGTTACATTCGAAGAATTGATTGTCAAAATTTTAGCCAACTCACGATACCCTTAAAGGCACATATACATTCACAAACACTCGTTCTTATATAATATATATATATATATATATATATATATATATATATATATATATACAATTGAGCGGATATCCTATTTTTCACCATTATTTGATTATTGAATTATAAAATTTTTAAATATTTTTATTATCATTTTGATATTTATATATATATATATATATATATATATATATATATATATATATATACATAAAGTTGTATCATTTTTCTCTCTGATCTAAAAAAAGATAAAAAAATATATATTAATTAATATAATATTCCTAACACATATATCTATAAACATATCGCTTATATCAGATAAAATCGTGTAATTATTTGTAAAATGTCACAAATAGTTAACGTGACGTCATTTATGATATTGAATATAATTTCAAAAATATCGTTTAATTTTAGAAAAAAAAATCTATAATAATTCTATATATAGAATAAATTTAATTTTAATATATTATATTATATATAATCAATATATGATATAGTTTAATTAATAAAAAATATTATGTTTCCTCATAAAAACCGACAATAATATAAACTCAAAATTTTAAAACACATCTTTATAAAAAACGTTCCAATATTCGATAATAAAATATACGAAATTACTATTATATAATATTATAATATTGATAGCGAATAAAATTGCCGTTTATAGATTAGCACAGAATCGATAGGCCGTTTTCGGAAATGTATCGTGTTTAATGTATCAGATCAAAATTCGATTATGACACTGCAATAACCGTTTCAGAGCACAGTTTAACCGTGTTCAATCTTCTTGAATCGATTTCGGATTTGCTTAACCGCATCCCGAATATAAACAATGTTCTGTGCCCCAGCATATGCACGATAATTACATTTATAATAATAAACACAATAATAATAATACGTATGTTCGATAATTTATTGCTTTTTCGCTATCGATCGATTTGTATGTATATTACACGTATTCAATATTTATATTATGTTACATTATATCATTATCATTTTTTATTTCGATTTATATTTAATAGTTAAAAATAATAAATATATAAAAATGGAAGTGAATTAGCGACACGAATTTTTATTTATAATTTTACACATATAGTAAAATATCTAAACTTTTTCAACGTTTTCAAAAAAAAAGAAAAAAATAAATAAACAAAAAAAGCTCTACTTTTTCGACGCGTTCTTTTTACGACTTCGCGAATCGCACTTATCGACTGCGGCGCGTCGTAAAGAGATCGTCGACGGAGAAACGAAAAAAAAAGCTCTCGAAACAAAACGATTATAACGCGATTTTACGGCGCTGTAAATTTGCAACGTCGACGCAATTTCTTCTCTTTTTTTTCCTCTTCCTATTTTTGTTTTTTTTTTTTTATTGTTGTTATTGTCGTCGTCTTTAACGACGCCTGAACATTTAGACTTTGAAACGTGTTGAAAACTCGCTCAGAAAATGTAAGTATGGTTATAATCGATGATAGTTAAATGTCACAATGTATTCCAGAAGATAGAAGAAAATAATACAATGTAAATGGTATTTTCTTCGATCAATTTACGACATGGCGTCGTTAGTAACGCCCATCAAAGACACTAAACAAGATACTAAACCAAAGTACATATAATTAACTCACTAAGTGCACAGTCTTTGTAAAAAAATATTTTATTAATGTTTAAATTAATTCCCATATACATATATGATACAATATATATTAAAATATATGCCGCAAATCGTTTCACTTTTGGTAAAAAAAAAGCAATATTGCAATTAGCCTTTTAATACACGAACATGTCGGTTGCAAATTTCGACATGTGATATCACGAAAAATAAAATATTTCACACACCGGAAGCCGTAACATAATTGTGAAAGTTCATTTTCCGGACGCTCAAATTAAACGCGACCGCAGTGAATAATCAAATTTTAAACATCGAGTCACACAGGAAAATATTACATCTTTTGACAAGAATTTTCACTATATATATATATATATATATATATATATATATATATATATATATTAAAAATCAATAGAACATACAATGTTTTCGAACGAAACTTTTCCCCGAATTGCTTCGACTTTTTTAATCTGCCTCTTTCATACATATATATATATATATATATATATATATATATATATATATATACATTCCAAACGAGTGCGCGTGTTCACGTGTGCATGTGTAACGCCAGGTTGTGCAGTTTACGGCTTCCGCACTGTATAACTATATAGAACAGACCGTCTAGCACTTTACGTACCGTGAAATATGTCTCTATTATCGGAGTTATTTATTGCACAATCGAGAAATGTACTGGTTTTCTGGTGTTATGTATAAAACAACAGTCACAGGTCCCATTGTCTGTAACGCTTAATCATTTCAATTTTTTTTTTTTTTTACTATTGAACAATTATTTTTTCACGTCTGATACGGAAACGCGCACAACGGAATCGTATAAAAGAAGCTTTTTGAATGTGATTAATAGTCGCGTAGCAGTTTTCAGTGTTACCCGTTGTGCTTTCAAAACGTTTCCATTACACATACATACATACGTATGTATATATATATATATATATATATATATATAAAGTGTTATATAAAATGATAAAAAAAAACGAAAAAGAAAAGTTTGCGTTTTCACGGTGAAATTTCGGCGTAGATTCTTTATTGCCCATCTTCACGGTAAATAAGGGTTGAATTTTGTAACGGAACAGCCTGCAGTCTGGCGCTAATTAGACGAGGGAGTTGAGTATAAAGTTTACGAAAATTAGGTCAACGGCATGCATAGTAATTATATATATATATATATAGTATATATCATGAAAACACGATGTAATCATCATCAACCCTGTTTGCGTTATTAGTTTTGTCCGACTAATTATTGTTTTTTTTTTTGAACCAATTATTTACCCACTTATTCGGTTTATCTATTTATATTATTATAAATCGGATATTATAAAAAAATATTCCAACATTATTGGGGGGAGGGGGGGATAAATCGAATTTTTTCCCGCT
The DNA here is from genome assembly GCA_024500535.1 of Leptonema lineaticorne. Taxonomy (NCBI): domain Eukaryota; kingdom Metazoa; phylum Arthropoda; class Insecta; order Trichoptera; family Hydropsychidae; genus Leptonema; species Leptonema lineaticorne. The sequence continues at coordinate 1,422,876 of JANIJI010000005.1, read as the reverse complement.
GATTTTGTGAAAATTAACGTATATAAAGAAAAAAAAAGAAATGAAAGTAGAGTTAATATAAAATTAAAATCTCACTTTCGATACGCGTTTAACCATTAATCTTCCGACGGTTGCATGCTCTGAAAAATGATTTATACGAAATCGCCAAAATCCACCACCGACCGCTTACGGGGCAAATGCCCCGTAATGCTGACGTCATCTTCGATATTTATGCCCAATATGGCCGTTTCGCGATTTGTTCCGCCGCCCGAACCTCCCCCCCTCACTTTTTGTTCTATTATGTACACTTCTTTTTCTATATTCAGTTGTTGTATTATTATTATTCGGCAGCGATTCGAAATCGAAAAGATTTTTTTAATATGATAATTACTATTATTTATAAAAAAAAATAAGTTAAAATCTAATAATATGTATTTTTGAGGCGTGGTTTATCGCCATCTTTTATTCGATTGGTTCTCTTTTTTATATAATAAAATCTCTTAATTGCCATTCGCTGAAAATAAATGTGTACACATTTTTTTTATTTATTTTACACATATTGACTCATGGAGTATATTTTTTCTTTAACTTGAACATTCTTTAAGAATGATTTATGTTTGAACATTTGCTTCAAATATTAGTGAAACATGTGTGATCTGTCCAAAGTTTTTCGAGTGAAATTTTCATATTTTTATCTTAATATGACAGCATATTTGTAACGCAATACGTGTACATCTCATTAAATTTTTATATTGGAATTCCATTCACGTATGGAAAGTTGTGTGTTGATTTTTATATCTTTTTTTCTTAACTGTCGAATGATGTAAGAATTGATTAAATCCGTCAGAATTTTTTTAATATTTTAATGAAATTTTGTGAAATACTACTACTTTCATAAAAATTTTGATTAATTTTGAATCATTACATATACTTTTTACATAATTATTAAGAAAATATTTATAAGCTTTATCATATGCAACGATCCGTTCTTAATAATATGCATAAGACAATATTTTTTTTTTAATTTTTCGATTCATATATTTAATTAAGTAAATATATTATATACATATATAATAAATAAATTACAATTACTTATAGTCAATTCTAATAATCGATCATCGACTAAAAATACATAAATATACTAAATGCATACAAGTATGAAAAAGTTTTAAGCGAAGCAAAAAGCGACCGTCGATTCAGATTTTCACTTTCAATGATAATAAATTAAATTTACAAAACGGCGGGCGTCGATTTAACGGCAACTTTGATCTAATTAAGCGATTTAATCTAGTGTAAAGCGAAAACTTTAATCCGTTTGCGAAAATTTTAACTCGATTATCTCGGAAGGGAAACGAATGCAGGACCGGGATATGTTTTCGCGGAAACGGCGACTGTCTCCCGTTTTTCCGGCTAAATCTCTGCATATATCTAATATTTTATATAACAAATATGTCTTCTCCTTATTATTATTATTATTTGTTTTTTTGGAACCGGTAAAGTTGTAACGCAATTATGTGACGCATACAAATCGTTTCGAATTCTTCCAATTAACGCTAATTATATTTATTTTATGTTTGCCTATATAAACTGAATTATCTTTTTTTTTATACACTTAAAATTCAATATTTATTATTATTAAATGGAAAATATTCTGAAAATTTGTAGTTTCATTTCATTACATATTTTTATTTTTCAAATAACGTCCCATTTTATATAAAATAATTTATATAACAAATTTCAATTTTTTTTCCTATAATAATCTTAAAAAATTTTAATATATATATTTTTTTTTGTTCTTCAATATTTCGCAAAATCCGCTCACCATTTCTATGAATAGGAAAGCTTTTGACATTCATATAAGTTATAATGACTTACATGATTCCTCCGTAAGCGCCTAGAAATACATTCATACGTGTTCATACAATCGTGAAAATCTATCGTCTGTGTAAATATTAATATAGAGAGCTTTCTATATCTGTTTTCCGCACGTTTTCATTACTCGTGCTTTTTTATTATTTTCCACGATCGATACTCACAAAACTTCATACCCCAATATGACGTATTCATATTCACAGTCGTACAAATGGAAAATGTATAAAAGTGGAAATTTACGTATTACATATACGTTTAAATATATATATATATATATATATATATATATATATATATATATATATATATAAATATTTGTTTGTCAGTATTATAAGATAGCAAACCATTATTCTTGCATCGGTTTCCGGTTGATTTCGCAACGTTTGGTCAATGGCAGAGGCGTTTCCGGAAACGATATTTACTTCCAAAACAACTTTTTGCTATCTGCGTGTATTTTAAGAGAATTGCCGAAAAATATTTCAGAATAAAACGAATTCTTTGTTCGTTTAATTTCGTGATAAGTATCCGAATGTAAATATAAAAAAATATATATATATATATGTGCACGTATAATCGCCGTGAATGAACGAAAATATAAGATAAAAGCACAATAGACTTTAGTTTGGAGGGGTTAAAGAAAGAAAGCGGCGACTGATTTATTCCTTTAATTCCGCGCTAAAAGTAAGTTCATAGCCCTCGTATTCGATTTCTGAATTGGCATTGAGTGGTAATTCCATTCGTGGCATTTTTCTTCCCGTTGCGTTCAGCGAGGGTCTTTAAAGTTTCCTTTTTTTCTATTTATGTCCTTTTTTTTTATCTATCTTTCGCTCATATAAAATTTCTAATTCGAATTCCGTTTCAATATATTTCATATATATTCTAATGGTGAATTAATATTATCCAAACCGTAATAATTTTTTTTTAATTACAAAAAAAAAATGCTATCGTTATTGTCATATTTCTCATGATTAATAATTATGACTTTTCTTCCCTCTTTCACATTTCTAATTTATTAAAGCTACCCCTCAACATTTTTTGATACATTGAACTAGTGACAACTTTTCTTATGAAACATATCAAATAAATTTTATATATTTTTCTATTTGGGTTATATTTTTTTATATTAAAAATATATTTAAAATATTTTTACTACACTTTATATATATATATATATATATATATATATATATATATAACGCTACATTATCATTGATTAAATTTGTGCATTTTTTTTCTATTTCTATCATGATTTTCTTTTTAATGAGGGATAATGATTATAAATCAACAATAACCAACCCTTACGAAACGAGCGCAATCACGGCAATAGAAAATTCAACTATTCGTCTTTTTCTATCCCCCTCTCTCTCTATATGTATATCTATTTTTCCATCTTTTTCTCTTTCAATAAAACCAGGGGTTTGTACGATAAGGCATTTTATGAGTGGGCGGTCCGCAAGAGGGTTGCAAAAACCCCCAAAGATTTCCCGACCGGTCACATTAATAACAACGCGAAGACGCAAGGACGTATTCCGGAAATCCAAAAACCGGGGATTAGCTAATAATTCATTTTTGTTTTCGTTCGGATTCTTTCATATATATATATATATATATATATATATATATATATATATATATATACACCATATATATGCGTGTGTGTATATATATATATATATATATATATATATATATATATATATACCATATATATGCGTGTGTATATATATATATATATATATATATATATATATATATATATATATATATATATATATATGGCGATGTACGTCGAAAAGTTACTATCCATAGACAAACAGACGAGACAATACCGAGTCTGTCGCCGACACCGTCGTAAAACCGAAGAAAGATTTTTAAAACACGTTCGTTCCGCTTTATATTATAAATTCGCGTCAACATTGCAACAATATATTCGTTTTATGTCATTATATCAATATTTGACGTTTCAACGAATATCAATTATTAAGAATACGCTATATAATATAATATGGATTTAATATATAAAAATATTTCATTTGTCACTAGTGCGTAACTTTTTATGTAAATTCATATAATATATTTTTATATTATCATATTGAATTAATCTAGAATAAAATTTCTTATTTTAGTTTTACTATATTTTCGTTCATTCAGTATTCCATATATTTTATTATATTAGCATATATATGTACAATATTTACATACGTTATATATATATATATATATATATATATATAACAGAATATATCCTTAATTACTATATATCAGGGGTGGCCAACCGGTAGATCGCGTGCGATGTCTTGACTTAATTCCGTATACACGTATAGTGTTTTATGACAAACGAAATCATAACATTTCTATATGTATGTTTACCTAATTTGAATTAATAAATATTGTTAACAATTATTCATGTTATTTTAATTCGTCTGGACGTGAGTTTTAAACTTAACCTACGCATGTCGATCGTGACTCATTTTTCAAATAAAAAGTCGATCTTACATACTCAAAAGTTGACCACCCCTGCTGTATATATATATATATATATATATATATATATATATATATTTAATTATCAATATCTCTCTTATTGAACACGCATACGAACGTGCGCATTACCACCCGAAAACGATACTTTATAATCGCGTACCATATTTTAACAGAGCGTACGGTGTGGCGCCGCCTTTATTCAACATGCATATGCACGCGGTGCCTAATGGAATAAAACGATGATGAAATAACCGCGTTGCGATAATTTATTCCCGCGTTCGCGATTCGCATTAATGTCGCAATATACACGGCACATAAACAAATTTGTTTTACACGTTATTAAATTTTCCGCAACGCGGCACGTTTTTATTGTTTTTGGAAATTTTATAACGATATATTCGGGCTCCTTATCGAGCGTGGAAAACCGACGTCGACGCTGGCATATTAAATAAAGTGATAACGCCGTGTTAATATAATGATAATAATAATAATAAAATCCTATATTTTTTATAATCGATAAATTTTAGATTTTGTGAAATTTATATGAAATTTTCGATATTAAAATATATTTTTCATCAGTTTATTTTCTTCTAGTACAAATGTAGGTAGGTAGAGATAACATGTAAATATATCTATCTAGTAGATCAGGTATTTCGTTTAGCCGTCTAGTCGTCTGAATTCAGCTGACGTTATGTGAGAAAACGTTTTCAAACACAACTAATTTGTAGTCATGGACGAGATAGTATAGCGTATGGACGAGGCGATATTTAACGGCGTCGCTATTCGCGCACTCGATTAACTATGAAAATTTATGGAGCGTCGTTGTCGCACTCGTCGATTTAATATGAAAGAGTGTGCGAATATAATTTATTGGTTGTCACGAAGCGCACTCGGGAATTTCCCGGAAGACGCGAATCTTTTACAAGAAATTTTCATCTTTTTTTTTTAATTTTATATTGTTCATTTTCTTATAAATTTAATAATAATATTAAATCGTGATAAATGTCATTATATAATTGACGCTACATTATATAATATTTATTTGATCGTTTCATATATAATTTTTATGTCATCGATTCAATATATTAGTTGATGTAATTTTAACGAAATTTAAAAAGATATGGAATTGATTTAAATAAAAATAAATATTTAAAAACATATTTTACATAAAGAAATTTAAGCTTAAGTAAATTATATATGTGTATATATATATATATATATATATATATATATATATATATATATATATATATATATATATATATATATATAACAAAAAAATGTACATCCAATATAAAAACATGATGATAAATATAAAATAAATATATGAAAGAAAACTTAATTTATTTAAAAAAAATAATTTTGTAGTTATTAAAAAGAAATTTGAAAATCTGAGTTGATTTTTTTAAATTTTAAAATTTTAATTTAAGAATGTTATAATAATTATTTAATAAGGTTTATCTATTGAAATTCTCAATTTTGTCACAAAATATAATTTATATATTAAGAAAATATTCTAATATTTAAAATCATGTATATTTTACATTATTCCACAATTATAATTATTATTATTATCCTAGTACATATAACGTAATTTAAAATGTAATTTCACATTATATATATATATATATATATATATATATATATATATATATATATATGTTAAATCCAGAAAAGGCCTCGTCTGAAACCGCAAACGTGTACAGATGCGTCTCTGCGTCCATTCAATTTAGATAATTAGTCTAGGTCCTTTTTAGAAGAATCCGCTGTGAGGCGCACCTGGCAACTAGGCAGGGCTTCGAAACCTATAAAACTTGAATATAGTCTTTATTAGTATTATGTAGTATAAAGCGTAAGACCGCATTTTGCGGCGCGGAACAAACTACGTCAAAACTTTACCGACTCGAATCACTTTGCATATTTGATTTGAAACAAAACAAATATTTATGAAAAAAAAACTCATTCAATATAGTCAGTAAGCTTTTAATTTACAGGATATTTTGTTGAGTGAAAAAAATTTTTTTTTGTAGCGATTAAATCGATTTTTATGTCTTTATAAAACGTCGATTCTAAAAAGAGTTTATTACGTTCTCGTTGTATAAAATTAATTTTTAAAAACAAATGTCACCTATAATTAACTCTGTAATTTTGTACGAATATAAGCTGAATTACTTTTAATACTAATCTGAATTACTTTTTTTATCCACTTAAAATAATTAATAGTTAGTTTTTATCATATACATATAATATATACTGCTATATTATAATATAATTTGAAAACCTTATAGATTTAAAAATACATGTTTTATAAATATTAAATCGACTTGACCGTTTATTTTAAATTACTAAATTGATCGATATTCGTACATATTTTATTTTAAAAAGTCTACAATTAATAATTTCTTATTCTTATCAACCCAACTAGGTCAAAGTTAATCATTTTTTTAATTCATATATTATTTCACAATATTAGTTAAAATGAAATAGATTTTCCCGATAATTTAATAAACCTGCAGAAATAATTATGTCACATTTATATTTGGTCTCACTATCAAATTTTTATATTTATTACAATATTACATTTTTTAATATATTTTTTACGAAAATCACTTTTATTCACTTAACTATATTACAGATAATTTGTAAATTTCCCTATTTTGATCCGAGCTTCATTTTAAAAAACACATTTTATTTTTAAATACAAAAATTTCTTATCTATAAATTCTATTAAATCTGTCGTACAATATAATAAACTCGAAAACGGCAAGCAAAATGCAAAAATAAAAACGATATCATACCGCTTTAAATCGTGCCATCCGTTATGGTTCACATCGCCCTGCCCTAGCGACGGCGCTGCGCTGTCGAGTTCCGTAACAAAGTTTTCGATATTCGATATAAATATGAACTCTGTCGAATTAGCCGGTTCGTCATGGCAGTGACGATATTTCAATTAACATTTCACAAAGTATAATAATATTTGCGACAATACAGGACAGGCATGTGAAACACGAGGCCCGCGGGTCGCCAATACGAAAATTGCGGCCCATCGAAATGTCGTGCTATTTTTAACAACATATATAAAATTAATATTTAAACGTAAATTTTGTTTTTATTTATACGTAGTTCCCTTTAACAAAGTTGTAGTGTGCAGTTTAAATTAATTATAAAGTGATTTTTTTAATTTTAATGTAACGCTTGTAGTTGGAAAGTTTGAACTTTTTGTTACATATAATCATTCTTATAATCGTTTTCTATTAATTTTTTGAACAGTGCGGCCCTCAATTTAGTACGTAAAAGTTCTTGTGGCCCGCAATACGATACGAATTTGACACGTCTGATATATAGAGGATTGTAAATTGTTCGCAAAAAAAAAATAAATAAAACAAAATGGAAAAATTTTAAAGTGGAAAAAACGGAAAAGGGTGGCGGAATCCGACCAGATACGACACACCCGAAAAGGAAAGCGGACTGGGGATGAAACTTCGTTAAAACTTGGACACGCCACTTTAAAACCGAGGCGAGTAATTAAATCTCGGCAAAAGTAAATTTTCCAAAACGGAAAGTGTAAAATCTTGCAATATTAAACTTTGGCCGCGACCGTCTTAAATTACGTTCGAAAGACTGCGACCAGAAAAGTTCCATGTTAACTAAAATATTATCTATCTATATGTATATATATATATATATATATATATATATATATATATATACTCAAATATTTTTTTTTCTATTTTTGAAAACTTTTGATATTTTTTTCATATTGAAAATGTTGAGAAACGCCGATATAAAGAATATACGAGCGGGTATATATGAAAAGACCGTGAGAGGGACACTGCGAAAGTGGCGAATGTAAATTGCTGGCTCCGTAGCAGCCGCGTACTTAAATGGGATCTCTCCCCGTGTTAACACACCCTTTGAATTTTTCAACTCATGAATTTCAGAACGAACCCCGTGTAAAAACTCCGGTAGGCGGGAATCCGAAAAACGACGAACCTTCTTTGTGTGTGAGCTTTGAAAAAAAATTGTTTTATTTTCAGTCGCTCCTCAATATATATATATATATATATATATATATATATATATATATATATATATATTTATATATATAATAGTTATATAATTAATTTTATAATATATAAAAATTCGAATTTCACGTATAAATATATTTTTTTATATTCGATAAGTATTAAATATCATTACACTTTTTTTAAACCGTTTTCAATTTATTTCCTAATTTTCTATAAAAACACATAAATTATTTAAGACCAAATGAGCTTTTTTTATACCAAGTTGTATGTTGCACTGTTCAAAAAATTAATAAAAAAAAACTGTATACAAATAAAAAAAATATATACTTTTAAACAATAATTTTATATGTGTTTTGGCATATTTAATTTAAGATATCTAAATATATATTAATATTAAGTATTGTATTTGACATAAATCAATCATTTTACGATCTCATCTCAAAGAATATTAAATTTTGACGTATCTATAAAATTTAAAATGATGAATATATAAAATAAAAAAAAATCAATAAAATTGTATTGAAACTCGTAACTAAATCTTCAAATTTGTTTTTTTTTAAATTATAACCAAAGAATATAAATTTTCAATTACAATTTTCGTGAATCATTTTTACGACGTGTTCAAGTCGCAAAAAACGTTTACTTTTTTATTTATTTTTATTTTTTTATTTTGTTATATTGTGCATTTGGAAAGTGCATCCGAAGTTTTCTCGGAATAACCGCTCGTGGTTTATTTGAGTGATTTATCTCGCACGCATTCAATTTTCGAGCGTTTGATTTATAGACGAGTGCACCGCCCGTCGTGCATTCAGCGATGCCAAACCGGGTGGAGCGCGTGCGGAATCCAGATACGGAAGGCTCGATCAGGTGTGAAATATTAGATGGGAAAATGCTCGATGTAAGGGAAAAATCGCGAGTCCCGCCTTCTTCAACGTCCGCTTTGGGGTCTCCGAGTCATTTTTCAAACAGACCTCACATAAATTCGCGTTCGTCGAGAAGACCTACTAAATTGCTACCTAATACTTTTATTATTATTTATTTATCGATGTCCATTTCTAAAAGTTTACATTTATACAAAATTTTAGCAATCTTGATTCTGGAAAAAAAATCAACACTGAACAACATAGTTTAAACCGATGAAAATATCGTGTTCGAGAAATTATTACATTTAATTTACGGTTTATTATTGCGACTTTTCAATCGAAGCGCTGAATCGTCGCCGAATCAAAAAAAGCAAAAGTGAAACAAAACTAAAAAAAAAAGACACGTATAATAGAAAAAAAATCTTTAACAAATAGAGAAAGTTTTCCAGTTTCGCGAAAGAGCAAAAGTTCGATAGGGAAAACTATACGTTTTCGAAATGAACGAAACTTTCCGCATTATTCGATTTCACTGCAACCGTTTTATATATTTATATATATATATATATATATATATATATATATATATATATATATATATGTATGTGTCTGTATGCATTATATATATATATATATATATATATATATGTGTGTGTGTGTGTATTTATGTATACTTAGATAAAGTTGAATGCAATATATACTTTATATTAGTTTTCTAAACGTTGTTTTGACGTTTAAAATGTTGCTATTTCTTCCTGTGTAAACAATATTGAATGTTCGATCGTTATTTTAAATGTAAGTTTCGTGAACTTTATATGAGTATATTCTTTGTTTGTTTTCCTATATACTTTTTTGTCATTAATTATCAATCATTCCTATGTATAGACTTTGAATTGAGATACAAATTAATAATATTTTATAATAATATTGGATTTAATTTTTCATAGTATTACTTATGAAATTTAATATTTTTATGTTATTTTATATATATAAATAATATACAAAATGACTAAAATAATTAGATACGAAATAATCACTTTAGCGAAGTATGTGCTTCGCAAAGTTTCCTATGGTCGCGTCCGCACAAATTATTCAACCCCCTTTTTCGAGTTTTTCTTCTCGGAAAACTCGTTATTCGCCCACGCAAAACTGACACAAATCCTTTGTACTACAACCCTAACAAACATATTGTCACGAGAACCACAAAAAAAAAACAACATACACACCCTACATATAACACGAATATAAATAAAATTACATTTTTTTTTCTATTTCATATTATACAATATTATTTCAGAGTGGAAATAATATTATAATATAATATTTGATATATTTAAAGTTTTATAATGAAATCATTGTAAAAAAATGATGTTTAGCATATGGTTAATTGAGTTATTTTTATATAATTAGTATTTCCTATATTATAACTTTATATTCTTCTTAATATTTAATTAAATACATAATATTTAATATGAATAAATATCAATATAACTAATAAAATTCTGATGAATAAAATGCGACATTACAAAAAAATCTGAAGAAGTTATACTTCGTTTTCATCTTTATTATATTTTGATCAATATACCATCCAACATTAAAATAGGATTTTTTAATACTTTATTTACCAATTTTTCCAACTTTTCTATTGTGACCTACTTTTCTATTATTAAATATACTATTCATTAATGAAAGTATGACTATGAATAAAAATTGAAATTAATATTCTTCAGCACAATAATATATACATATATATATATAAATATTTATTCCATATAACAAAAATGCAGTGGCACACCCATTGTTCCCTGAGACGGAATTTTCCAAAGTTTTTGATAAATTCGACTTGTGCGCTAGTTCGTCGTGACCCATTCAATTATGATGCTCCTCCACCAGCCGCAGTCCATAGTCTTTAAGCCGGAAGTGTGGCTGGGGTGTCGTTTCGAAGTTGTGCACAGTAATTTGAAACGCTAACAAGATAACAGATTTCCATATTAAAATGTGCAGCATCTCTTCGCCGCGATCAATCATCTCTGACGAGCCGGGGAAACAACAAAAGGGGAGGCCTGCGCCTCTCCAAATTACACCGGGATCTATCTATCTATCTATCCATCTATCGTTCGTCTCGATTTAATAAAACGCCTTTCTTTCTTCATCTTCTTCTTTTTTTTCTTGCTCGTTGTTTTTCTTATCGCACTTTCTTATATGTATTTATATACATATATTTATTTTTTGTATACGGGACCGATGAAAAGTTTTTCGCCGGAAATTATTCAGTTATGCACCGTTCGTGGTCCGAAGTTAAAACTTCTATAATGAACCGCGATTACCTGCACATAACACTATGCAGTATACGCCGTCATGAATTATGCAACATAATCCCGCTATATTAATCCGAAAATACACCCGAGGCGTCACTGCCACAATAGATACACGTGAACACAAAGGTGTGATTCACGAAAAGGATCCGCTTAAATATTCAAAAAAAAAAAAATTATATATGTTCGATATAAAAATTGAAGAATGTTTATGCAGCGATATAAATAAATATTTTATTTGAATTTTATGTAATGCAGTTTTATTATAATGAAAATTTTAAAGATTGCCAATATTTGTTAGTGTAATAGAAAACACAGCCATATTGATCATACAAAACGGCTACGTGAATAAAATAAAAAACATACTATTATATATGTTTTCTTTATTTTGACCTTATTAAAAATGTTTTACAGTATTATACTATTTAATAAAATTACATATATATATATATATATATATATATATATATATATATATATATTACACAATAAAAAAATAATTTATACTGTATTTTCGCTCATCTATAACAGTATTACAAAATAATATGTATTTCGATTCTTGATAACTTATTTCACATTACATAAATTAATATTATATATATATAAATTAATAACATATATTAATTAAATTACGACTGATATCATCCAATATATTTTTAACCAACAAAATGTGGGTTGCATTCGTCGAATCAAACCATTACCAATAATTAGGGGCATTCATTAATTAAACGCATATTTCTACATACTATATATACATACATACATACATACATATATATATAATATATATATATATATATATATATATATATAATAAAAATAAATGACAATCACAAATCCGTCACTGTTTTTTCATCGTAATTACGTGTAAATTTTATGATTATATGTGATCCCTTATATGCATTTTTTAAATTAAGCGTTTTTGTTGTTTTTTTTTTAATTCAATTCGATCGTTAAAACGACGATGCTCAAACCTCTCATTAATTAATTATTATTCGTGTGCGAGTGGCATTACAATGCGAACGAATCATTCTAGAGGTGGTCATTAGCGACGATTAAAATTACAATTATCGTCGTATTTCGGTGTAATGTGAGCGGTTATTAAATTAACGTCGTTATATTTGGGGTCAATTTGATGTCGTCGATGTATTTAAGTAATATGAAAATTTCTTTTTTTTTTAAGTTTCACGAACTTTTAATTTACGTAAATATATGGTGATTTCGTATATGGGTTTACTTGTTGAATTAAAAAAAAAGTGTTTTTATTGTATATTATTATTATTTAATATCGTTGAATTGATGGCTCGTTTAGGTTTCAAAGCTGAAAATTAGAGTTCT